>SDVV010008620.1:0-17121 GCA_016164225.1 Gammarus roeselii | reverse complement strand
TCTGATGGTGCTTGTCGCGCTACATCGGGGCAATGTTATTTTTTGTTAACAATCATCGGTTAAATTGAAATAAAACACGATTTGCTTCAGAGAATTTCGGGAAGTTGTCGAATAGGTTAGGAAGTTACGTTTGCCAATCAATGTTTAACAGTCTTTGAATGTATGTTTCTTACACACAAGAATCAAATTGTTTCTGTGAGAGTGGGAGAGAAATAATTACGGTCAGACAAACAGTTGTAGGAAATGCAAAACGGGTCCTCAGGAACATAAAAAACTCACATCATCTGAAAATTCACCGAAAAGTAATATTTTTGCCCGTTGTAATACCTTCTTTTTTTACTTGTTCGGAAGCATGTTTTTGTCTCATTCTCCGATCCGGAACTTTTAATATCTAACAGGCAAAGTTGTAATGTTTTCTTTTTCTAAGAGGCAATAAAAACATTCATATTGTTATTTTCTTTGCGTTCTTCGAGAGAACTCGTGGTGGCTCCAATAAAGGAGATCGGAATTTGGGGAGCTGAAAAGGGTTTTCCTTTGAGAGGTCATTTTGATTTGGTGGTAGGAGGACAATAGTTGTAGGGCCAGGGACAAAGATAATATACTGATTGCTCCAGGAATGGCATATAATTTGGAAGCGGTGAATAAAGACAAACCTGCTAAATGCTGTACTTGAGCACAAGTTAATGCAATATGAAGACACTAAACAAAGTTTTAGTCCATGTTTCATCATCAGATCATATAGAAACGCCCAGGGGAGCATTTTGGGTGTACAATGGTGTTATTCATAATTTAGCCAAATGAAACTGGAGTTGATAAGGTAAGTTGCATCAGATGAACAATGGCAGTTACGCCAACGCTTGCTGGTTATTAAGCGGGGCATCTCTGAATTTTAACTACGGACATATACACAGGGCAACAGTGTGGTGAAATGTAATTGAAGCTTGTCGTATTTGTGACTAACAAATTTGGCTTTTATAAGATTTAGTTTACAATATTGAGTAATTTGTATACATTAATAATTTATTCAGGTTCAATGACGTATTGCAAATTTACAGAAATATTCCAATCCCCAGTGTGAGCTGTTCTGACGACAACATTTGCTGCTTAAATGGACTCACTCCTAACTTGAATGTAAAGGAAGTAAATAAATTATTCTTTAACATTACATCAACCAATAGATATTTCGTCACACGTCACGACATAAGGAAACGTTGCATTGATCTTTGGTAAATGTAAGGCAAACATGATAGGTAAACTGCAATCAATAAAGGTGACAAGATACTTTACATGGACATTCATTAAAGTAATTGGGAGTTGAAAATTCCTATAATTGGCTTGTAATCATCCCAAACTCACGAACTGTTCTCTACACGAATCACATGTTTTTAAGCTAACTACACAGCTGTCATAATAGGTTACGTATACGACCGATAAAAAACATTTCAATGATCGCTTAATAAGCGCAGATCATTTAACAGGTTTCCTCATTAATGGAAAAGGATATGTGAGAATAAAATACAAAACACATTGGCGAGAAAAATCTTCGGATGAATAAAATATGGTGGATATTGGAAAATTGTGTTAAGGAAGAAATTTAATGATCAAAAACGCCTGCACGTAGAAGTTCGAGTAAGTATAGTTTTAGTTTACGTTTAAAGGTAACTATAATACTACACGACGTTTATCCGTGGCAATCGATTTTTCTATTTCAATATATTATTTACATGAAAAATAAACATGTCATCAAGAATAGCATGCCAATCGAGGTTACATGTAATTTGGTTATACAAAATATTGGCTAATACTTATTGCATCGATATATACAAGTCAATTCATTTTTTTTTCTTCTTCAAACTGTTATTTTTCCTCCGCGAGGAACACCGGTCATGTCTGGAGACGGCCGGTGGTCAACTCTGTTTCTATCACCCAAATCTTCCGTTCGTTTTGAAAAAGGAAAAACCTTTTACATCCCAAGAAATTATTCGGAATCCGGTCTTGGAACGACCAATCGAGATTGACAAACAACGCATACCTTTACCAAAATCTGCCTCTTAACGGGCAAAAAACTCTTTCTTATAAGGGGTTTCTTTTGCATTTTAGAAGAAACCAATTTTTGTTTGTTTGTGAAATGAATTAAATAAATGTTAACAAATAATATCGTAGCAAAGATGGATTCTGTTTACTAAATATGGGTCATGGACAAACAAGAATGAACCGTAATACGATTATCTGAACTGGGACTAAAAATATGTTTTTCTAGTGTTCGCAATATAAGTAATACACCTAATTTGTAATAAGTAATCTGCATTCTGTAGTTATGATTGATTAAATATGTTGACAGCTGTCGTGTGTACGCTATACAGAAATTGGATATTGTATGTTCCGGCCTCCCTGTTTAAAGTAATCTGCATTTTGTAGTTATGATTGTTTCCATATGTTGACAGTTTTCGTGTGGATAATATACAGATATTGGATATTGTACGCTCCAGCCTCCCTGTTTACTCCAACGATTACATGACAGACATGACATTTATATCAATCATCGCAGATTTAATTTTCCCTGAAACAGTCCATACACATCAAGATATGTTACTCAACTTAGAAAATTAGTCCGATGAATGAGACTTAGATTGCAGTGCTAGCGAATCATAACTATAATTTGATTACTAGTCAGAAATTGCTCAGCAACGATTATCAAACAGAACAGATGTACTCTTTAGCTAAGTCATGGAAAATGCTGAACGTATGCTTTTAGTTTTGTTCGGAAAGGCAGTCCCATGTCCAGTGTACATTCAGCCGGATTCCCCCAGTGGTCACTGCTCGCTGTGGCCTTTCCGTCTTTACTCGTCAAATAAAAAGGCATTTTAAATGATTAGATGGGTTACTAAATGAGCTCCGCACCAGGTCACAGCATATCAACCACAAAACCTAATTTGGGAAGCGCTTGACGTATTCTAGGGTTTCAATTAATTACATACAAAAATTTGTTAGTGTTATCAAGGATTTCATGTTGTTTTATTATAACCAAGGTTATGATAGTAGAGGAGTTTATTGTGTTGAAATATAAATTTCTGCTATTACATTCGATGTGGTTCGGTGCACAAAATACAATTTCACTGAGTATCGTTCACTGTTATTTCTCTCCACTACATGAAACCGCGCAATGAGATTAGTTGAATCCTTTGGTCAGTTGTTCCAAAATGTATGAACGACATCCATAAATCGTTCGTTGAATGGGTTGCACTAAACTAAAATAAACCTAACATAATATATATATTCTCAATAGTGGTGTGCGAAAATGAGACTTGTTGGGAGTGGCGCTTCTCGCATCATCGCTACCACGGCCATCAGAGTATCACTGTTGCCCTACAATGGTGGCTGCCATAAATGTTAAAGCTGGCGACTATGGAGGCCTCCTTCCATCCTTTCTCTCACAATCCCATTTCTACCACCATCAATCCACATCAGAACAGCCATTTTCCTGTAGCATTTCAACAAGCCTCTAGGCGCCAATACTTCAAGAAAACAGGCAATTTGGCAACGCCAATGATAAGTCTGACGTGTGTTGTTTGTCAGACGTTATAATGCAATATTTCTTGCAACCTTACGCCCGGCAATCCGTGTATTGGATAACTTCTGTCTACCACGTCTCAGACATTCTCCAAATTGTTGTTTATGTTTGTATTGTGACTGCATTATCCGCTGTCTGCTGTCTATACACTTTAAATATTTATACTGACGGTGTTACTCCACAGAAATGCTTCTTAACCACTCTTTCCCTGATAACAGCGACAAGGACATTGATATGTTGCAGGTGGTTCGTGGTCACCAACACCGTAGATCAGTTAAGTCGATTTTGTTGCGCGCCTGCAATTAAGTCTTGGACGCATTGAAGCTGGCGTTACGTGACCTGGGGTTATGTTTAGCAAAAGAAACACTTTTACTAACCATGTCGTGTAAAATCTACTTATGTATTTCTCTCTGTGGGATCTTTTATCATCTTGATTGTATAAAGGCATATTGTGGGAAATTGTTTTTGCTTATAAATTCATCGTTTATTTGACTAGGTAAGAGTAAATTCTGAAGTAAAAAATTGTTTGTTGATGTCACTGTTATATAGAATTTTGTTGAAATTAAATTTACAGTAGTATACCGTCCGTTCCATATTTTGAGTTTGGTATATTATGCAATTATCATTGATGTTAGATTCTAATATGTTATTTGCACATTGAATAGTTCCGATTCATTCAAACTGATCAATCTTTATATATATTGTTTAGCGTTGCGATTTTTTTCTTCATTTAGTCTCCACCCTGTCAAATGACCTTCTAACACTGCCCTTCTCCCTCCCATAGCCTTTGTCTCTGACTTTCAACACCAAACGACGCA
Source organism: Gammarus roeselii (assembly GCA_016164225.1). Lineage (NCBI taxonomy): Eukaryota > Metazoa > Arthropoda > Malacostraca > Amphipoda > Gammaridae > Gammarus > Gammarus roeselii. The sequence goes on along the minus strand of SDVV010008620.1, from coordinate 12,732 downwards.
TTAAGAATATCCAGCAGTGAATATGAAGAATAGGTGACCAAAGTTTGGAGAGTTTCGAAACTTAATCGAAATATGAGAAGGTATTGCAGTTGTTAGGGAATAGCTGTTTGTGAACACCCATTTCTCTTTCTAAACAAATAAAAAACTAGATTCGTGTTTGGGTAATATTTCAGCATATTTCTTCAGTCATTTCCTCTTAGGGCGAACTATCCAGCAACATTTCATCCCAACAACATCTGTTGCAGGACAGGGCTGTTGGGGGCTGTTTAACTGTGCTTTCCCAAGCTATACGAGGCATAGCGGACAAAAGGGGAATAAGTCTCGAGGCCCAGCAGCCAGAAGGGGAATAAGTCTCCCTAAGGACGTTGCGTGTCGCTGGCAGGGCTGCTGAGAGCTACTTTCATTGTGCAATCACTTAGTTTGGGCGGCTCCATTGGCCATGGGAGGAATAAGTCACCCTGGAGACTCTACAATGCCCGCCCGTGGGATATTGAATGGAAGAAAGCAGCAATGGCATGTCACTGCTTAGGAGGTCTTGAATGACGAGATCTCAGACTTTCCGAATGTTAGTAGAAACAGTGTAAACACTTGAGGAATATATATAGGCGACACACGCCTATCAGGGGCCTATTGTCGTCTTATTATCTTTTTCGGCAGGAAGATGTTTTCAACTGCAGCACCGTTAAAAACTTGTCTATTTTACTTTCCCGAGGAAATTTCATTATTGATTCCCCATCCTCCATTGGCATCTCGCTACTTCAGCAGGAAGCAATCCGTCTTTAAAGGCTCAGGCCGCAATATATTTATTCGGTTTCCCCGAACGATGCAGCATTTGAGATTAATAGCAGTTACCTGGCTGGTGGAGTGAGCGTCAACACAAGGTAGAATTGCTTGAATACGACGATGCTTGTAAGAACTTGCGTATGAAAGAGAACGTTCATTCGTGACATGACCAAAATTCGGTGATGGGTTTACCTTAATTTAATCTAAATAATGCGAAGTGCCTAGAAAAAGTTGCTCTGGAGATCTTCCCAAAAAAAACAGGAAATAAAAATTGATGTACAACTAACTTTAATGTTTCTTTTTCTTTTTTATCGCTTTGTTCCCACAACTAGACGTGACTTTTTTCTTGCATGGCCTCCCATACCCACTTAAATGTAATATTACGTAGATGTGGAAGGTTACAGCCTTCGCTGGGACAAAATAAAACTCTCTACAATGAGCTACGTGTTTGAACTATTCTCCTTTCATCACTGTGATACGATTACAATTTGATGTGTCCAACAAACTGATAGCATATTTCAGTTTATAAGTTAATTACATTGTGTTTTTACTTCAGAAGCAAATGTAATTTGAACTGGATCTAAAAACTTTTATACCAGTGTTTGAAATATTTCAAATAAAAAAAACATTTACTGAATATTTTTAAAGTCGTTCACTCATTCCATAAATTCAATATATAACCTCTGTTTGCCATCATTGACTGCAACCGCATAACATTGTTCATAGACTCTCCAGTGGTTGTTATGGAATAACCAATTCAACGTCCCGAATTTACCTTAAATTGTATAAGTGTTGCCCACGTCGCCACAGGGACCAGCTGACGGTCGATGTCATGGGTGTTCTCCTTTTCTCATCCGTGAATGCAATTGATATTGATGCTCTCTGCCTTCAACTTGTATTTCCATTAGATGATTAGAATCGTCCAAAGCCCGAGTTCGGTGAGACACACAGCAACTGGAATGTTCGAGAATTATTGATAGATGTCTCTAATCAACATTTGGGACTCGGTCATGCCAACATAAATTCCGCCTCCGAAATTGATAATTGGAATGTACATTTTTGGTATTAATAAAATGTTATTACAATTCATTATGAGCTGTTGCAGAAACACGGAGTATCGAATATATAAATTGATGCTGTGAAACTGTCGGTAAATTTTGATAATGTAATGCTTAACGTAACGTATTAGTTATTAAATGCCTGTGAAAGTATACGTTTTTGATGGAATTGACGTAGCAAAGTTTTATTCTGCAAAGTTCAACGTTCAGTTTTTCTAATATTGCTGGATGGATTATATTCCTGAAACGTAATGACATGTTCGCGATGGTGTTTGGAGTCCATAGCACGCTCTTGAAAGCACATACATGAGAACACACAGTTCTCCGTCTCAGAGCACAATTTTCTATTATACACTTCAGTTCAACCACTTAGACAGAGCTTAATACTGACGACGAAACAACTCTATGGAAATCCAGAGCATAATTCAAATGTTCCATGGATTGACATTTTATGTGGCCTCATGTTCCTTAGGCCAGATTACTTACTAGCGGTCCAGAGCAGCACAGGTTTACTACGAGCTCCTACTATTGGTTCGTTTCTTCAGCAGTTACAGCTTCTTTGTTTGGACTTTGCAGCAAGTCGAGACAGTAAATCCAGGACATGGCACATGACGGTCCAGCAACCTACGACAAAGCACGAGACAGTCCAGCAACCAACGACACGGCACGAAACATTTCATTGACCCACGGTACAGCACGATACATTCCAGCAGCCGACAACATAGCACAAAGTTGTCCAGTGACCCACGATATCTCATTAAACGGTCCCGCCACCCATAACACGATAATAATTAAAATAATAATATTAAAATATCAATTAAATGGAAACCCGATTCAATAAAGAGGATTTCAGAGGATCCAATGAAGGAAAATTAATAAAGAATATGTAAATTACGTACTAATTTCAAGCGTGTTTCTAGCATAACTATTTGGGCAAAAAGGAACAAAAGAAAGAAAAAAATGAGAAACACACATTAATAAGGCTCTTGGTAAAGTTAGATAGATAGCACATGAATCAAACTTCACGATTGATTCGATTTCGTAGATACTACATAAAGCTCAATACCAAGAGTACTGTCGTATTGAAGAGATAAGTGCAGACGTGTCGAAATTTATCTAAACAAGGCTTATGGAACTGCTCAACCCCTATCACCCAATCAAAAATAAATTTCGTAGAAGAAATACAAAACTAGAAGAGTAAATATGACAACAAAGACAAGATCAGTTTCGGTAAATCTTTACTGTTTCAGTGTTTGAGTTTTCATTCATCAAAATAATGGTTGGAAGCTTGATAATGACTCACTGATTATTCAAATGTGGACTACAAATTCTGTATTTTTAATCAGCTCGTCACCAGATAGCGATAGATGTGTCGTTGTAATTGCTTAGTGCATGGAAATAATCCTGGTCCACATAAATTATTCAGCCAACAATATTTCAGATTTTAATCAAGAATTTAGGGAAAATAGACAAATGAAGACTAATTTTACGATAGCATGACCTGTTTTAGTCAACGTCTCATCACACATAACTGAACGCACAATCTCTACTCAGAAAGGCTCCTCATAGTTCTCCTACTTCCTGCCCTCCAGCACTGGAAACTGAGTAATGGATGCAGACGAGCCAACACTTGCTTTGGGGCGTTTTAGTGGCCGGATCAGAGTACAGAGAATGGTCATTGGTTGAAAAGTGGTCGAGGGTTACTGTCGCAAAGCGTTACTGACGACGTTGGGGAAAAAATTGCAGGCAGTACATCAGGATTAGAGAAGACACGCTACAGTATTGGTGTAATCACGTTTTAGTATTATTGAAATCACGCTACAGGATTAGTGCAGTCACGCGGCAAGATTCGATCTGTCACGCTACAGTGTTGGTGATCGTCAAGTCACGCAATATAATTGATGCAGACACAGTATAGTATTGGTACTGATATTCGACAGGTTTGGTGCAGTCACCTTGCAGTAATAGTGCAGACATGCTACATAATTAGTGTTTCACGCTACAGTATTGGTGATGATCGTGACAGTATTGGTAAAGTCACGTTGCATCACTATCACTAGTGCAATCAGGCTACAGTATAGGAGATGTCACGTTTCAATATTGGTTCAGTCACGTTGCATCAATAGTGCTGACAGGACAGTATTGGTGATGTCACGCCTCAGTATTGGTCCTGTCACTTTGCAGCATCAGATCAAATTAGATTAGAGTACGGAAACCTAACGATCCCAACGAAGGCTTGGTGATTCAAGCATACTGTATGTACAAGCAAATAAAGGTTGTAATGATAGAGAATGAGAAGGCCTACAGCCACTATCACCAGTAGCTGTTGGTTAGAACCCCAATATCACCCACGGAATTTCTGCCACGAAGAAGAAACGGTATGGTGTCAGATTGACCAATTCAGGAACGGAGAGAGTGTAGATGTGGAGCGATGAACTCAAATTTCAGGCGGTCGCATCTCAGACTGTCGAGCCGGAGACGGACAAACTCATACGCTCAGCGGACTCATATTTTTCGAAGTAGGCATGCCTATTGGCTTTCCCAGTGTTTGCGGTCATGTGGCTTCCAACTAGGATTTGAGTCTAGGTCAAAAATAGCATATGGGTTGTGAGATTTAGAAATAAATACGCAACAGTTGACGAGCATCACACCCAGTTACCTGGGTTGATAAACTCATCCAAATGTTCAGAATAATAAATCTTCCCTACACTAATGTATCTTTGAAGTCAGTTGTACTTCAAGATTAGATGTCGGAGGGACCTCTTCTAGGGAGAGATCGGTCCTTGGCAGCTCCAGAGTTAAAATCAAGATATGCATAAGAGGTAAGAATTTTTAAAATGCTCAAAGGTTTAGGAGCAACACGCATAGTTACTTGTTCATTGGTCGTCCCCGATGTGCTCGAAATGCTCATCAGGTGTTGTTCCCTGAGGAACATTGTTCATTTGAAGGTGCGATGTCAGAGGAGCACAGTCTAAGAAAAGAGTTGCGTCTGCTAACTCCTAAGTTTAATCAAAGGAAGCACATAGAATAAAATAAAAAATTGATCCATAACACAGGGTTTGATCAAAAGAAAGACATAACATGATTATATTTGAAAAGTGGCATAACACAGATAGTACCAACGTGTCGGCAGGGTCACTCATTAGGGAGATACACACTACCTCATCAGTGGTTATCCCGATCTCAGACATGACGGCGGCTCAAACATCAACGAAAAGGAAGTTAACAACTATATGTCGCTCTGCTTCCTGCAACGCAAGGTCACGTCTCGAATCTGTGCTGCAGGAAAGGAAATTGAAAGTTTTACACCATGCACCGACCACCGCTCGTGAACAGGAACTACTGTGGAAGGGAATATAATGTTTGTTGTTAGTTCTCATAAAAAGTTTTTCATAATTAATGTGTGAATTTGAGATGCCAGAGGGGGATCGTAAACTAATAATGTTGCACTAGGTAGCTTGTGAGCTTAGTCAAATGGATTACACATGCATTTAAACTTTGAAAACAATAACGATAAGTTCCATTGAATTGGAGGCTCAGGTTATTTTAAATCCGATTATTTTAAAATGTATACGATTCGCACATCTACATGAAGGAAGATAACAGCTTCATGTCACTTTGCTTCCTGCAACACTGAGCCCCGCCCTTGATCTGTAGAGCAAATCAAAAACGTTAGTTATCCGCTCCTCGCCGACCACTGTTTAGGAACAGGATCGCCTGTAGAGCTAGGAGTGATTTTTTCCCCTTCCTGACACAGGGAGAGAGGAAGAAAATAAGAAAAGAAAAAACTTCGAACCTCCACCGTCCAGTTGAGTTGAGCAACTAGCTCTACTCTGGTGCGGGTTCGATTTCCGGATAACATTGGGTTGTAGGGGTGGTTGCGAGTTGCCATTACGGACTCACACCCAGTACCGGTCACCCGGACATGGGTCGAGAGGTGTATGTGTGTCGTCTGCAAACTCTAACTGAGTATCTCAGTACAGGGTAGGAATGGTTATCGTACCAAGACGGACAATATTAAAATGAAAAATATTAATAATATTAATACCCTATAGAGTGTACACCGCCTAATTAAGTTTGAGCGCCGGGCTTTCCTCTCTTGCAGCTCCTCAACTAGGTTACCCTGACCTCTTCATCTGCTTATCCCTGTTTATGGTTTAGGACAACATGCGGCTCCTACGGTTAACGGGAGTTGGTGGCCCTGATTAGGGCTTAGGGGTGCCAGTGAAGGATGTTACGGGAGATGAAGCCAAGGATGCGGTTGACTATCTCCAAACTTCCTCGGCTTGAGCGTTTTAGTTCGAGTCTTTCGCAACTAGGACATCGAAGTCCCCCGGTTGGTCGACAACAGCAAGATCGCGTCCTGTCATTGTGTCGCTGAATTCTGCATTGTGACACCCCTTCTGCATGACGGTACATTTTGATACATTGAAGGGCATCTGCCACGCTTCTGACCATTTCACGAGTTTATCCAGACTTTGTTGGTTGTTCTGTCCCGCTTCCTCTATTCTGAATGGAAGAACTTCGTGTCATTAGCCACAACGAGTCCCTGCACATGAGCCCCGCATTCATTTTATTCACAGAGATGAGGAAGAGAACAAGACCCAGGACGCCGCCCTGAGCCACCTCAGAGGTGATATGAGCACACTCGCGCATTTCACATTTCCTGGCCAATGTTAGCTCTTTGCTTGAACCGTTTTTGGGCGCGCAGCTGGTGAAGTACGTTACCACCGATGCCGAACTTTGATACACTGTGTAACACAGAGCCACCACCAATTCGACGCTCATTGACGTATCGCTAGAATTCCTTGTTCACTTTGGCTCGGTCTACTACGTTCTCTCTCTCTCGTGCGCTTGGAGGGGTCGCTATCCCTGGCGCTAAATTCTTTTATAGCTAACGTCAGATTAGCCTCTTTCATCTCCGCCAACTGTCTTATCAGTCACAATTTGTTCCGACTACCTACCTACGGCACCTTTTTTTTAACAGCGAACATTCATAGCGTTCCTCAGTCACATCAGCCACTGCCATATCTGCCAGTGACATTCTGCCTAAACTCTGTTTCAGCCCACGTCAGAATCAGCCACGAGGCGTACCATTTTACGGGTTATCACTTTAATGAAACTTTTCCTACCCAACCTAACCTAACCTAGAGTACGTGTTTCTAACCCGCGGGGCAAAGGTACGTATTTCTAACCCAAGGGGCAAACATACGTATTTTTCTATGGTACGTAATGCCATTTTATTGAAGTTTCCTTAAAGTGATAACCAGTAGGTTGGTACGCCTGTTTAGGTGTAATGACAGTGGCACATGTGACAGTGGCAGATTTTGAACTGGCGGAAAATGCGTGTGGGCTGAAACATCGTTTAGGTCGAAAGCACGTGTGCTGAAAGATTTTTAGCGGTTATGACAGTGTCCGGCCATGACAGTGAGGTGCAGTAAAGTGGCGAAATTGCGGCTGTGCGAAAATAATTTTAACGCGAACGCTGGGCTCCCGCTTGGCGGATTGGACTAACCCAGTTACTGTATTGGGCGCCTGGATAGTATTTTTTTTGGTTTTTACCAAGTTATATCTACGTCGCTGCGCATTTAGTTAATATCGTCGATTTATGGCCCTCGCAACTTCGACATTTAAAAACGAGGGGAAGATTCTTTGGGCAGAAGCAATTGTCTTGAAGGGTATACATCTGCGGCTGATCTCGCAAAGTCTCTCATTGAGGATACGGCAACAAGTATCCACCGTACCTTCACTGAGTGTTCGATCAAACTAAGCGAACTTAGTTGATCTCTAAGCCCCAGGCAGTCTATGCGGTCAACGTTTTGACGCAATACAATTCCGTGTGGGGCTGGATGAGGTACTTTGTTGGTGAATTCCACCATGATATTGTCATTCACCTACTAGATCATTTCCAACTAGGTGTTGCCGACCAAGCGCTCCTCGGTTGGAATGACTAGGTCAAGTTTGTTTCTCGGGGCGGTTCACGAACATTTTGGGTCATTCCATTAATGACGGTAAACTCCGTTATTTTATTGCCCGCGGCCTGTGACCTTAGGCTCACACAATCAATAATAGGAAGATTAAAATCGACGATACCCTTACAGTGTTGCAGCTATCACATTTCAGTTTTGGGGCGGTCACGTTGTTTCACGGTTACTCGACACTTTTTCTCCCAGCTTTTTATAGAGCTGGACATCGTGTTACGCAAGAGTGTAACACCAATGCTAGCTTCAATGTCGTATGTGACACTTAAATTTATGAGTTACTAAAGGAGATGCTAAGACATGGATGCAGTATCTTCTTTATGAACAGCTCGGACCCATCCCTCCTCATACTAGGATTGGGTTTGTCCGCGCTGAACATTATGCAGCCTGGTAATATTATTTATGCAATCAGGTTGGTTCTTTAGAGGTCGAGCTATGTTTCTTTATGCCAATGACTTCAAACGAAAACAGGGGCTCGAGTCGCCGCAGTTCATCGAACTTAGGGTCATAGAACAGCGCATTAGGGAATAAGACCTTTAGAAGATGTGTTTCTCGGTTTTCGGCTTCTCCATTGAAAAGCTCTTGACCAGGCAATGCATTCCGATATCACGGCCGTCTTTGCAGTTGCATTCGCCTACACGATTTGTACGTTCTATGTCTGTACGTTGGTGTGAGAGTTGTAACGAAGCTTCCTTCTCATGAAACGACTGATTGGTCTTTGCTCCCTTCGGGGAATTTGCTACGGACACAGAGCCCTCTAGGTAGGGTTCTCTGCGGTCAAAACTGGGTTAGGCATCTTGATGACTTTCAGATAAAACCAGTCAGGACAGTCATCAAACAAGTTGAGTAAAGATACTACTGCGGACTAGCAAATAGTCTCGTAGGTTCGATTTGCGTATGTGAGTTTACAATACAGCTCGTCATCATCATTCATTCGTGGGAGGATGGATGTGATGACCACTTGATTCGTATTTTCCTTGAGATCAGAAATCAGCAGTTTATTCATAGCTAGCAGATTTTCGACCTTGTCCGCTTCAGATCGCTGGTGCCTTAATAACAGATTATAAGAGTACACGGCCTGGATCTTGTGTAGCGTGTCACCGAGCTTGGAACAACACGCCTCTTTTCCTTAGACCGACGAAAATTTGACTGCCCGATGACGGGCGATTGAGTCACCTAGGACAATCGTCCCAGAAGCGATGTCCAGGTCCGTGAACCATTCAAAAGAGTTCCGCGGTGGCATCACAAATGCGTGATGGTTCACGAAAGTAAACGGGTTCAGGACCTGTTCAAATCCTTACGAATCTACGCCGCCCCGTCGAATTACGGAGCGGTTTCGATTCCCGGATGTCTTGGTTCAAGGCATTGGCTTAGTCCCGTTTTTTGATTCGCGGGCAGCCGATGGCTCATTGGCTGACGTAAAGTAGGTAGCCCGGACTTGGGTTTAGGGATGTAATTGAGATACGAGCTTAATTCCAGTATCGGCGACCTTGACATGGGATAACCTCAACATGGAGCTGCAGTCGCCGACTCTCACACCGTACATCACGAAAAGTAGTCAGCGCTAAGCCACCAAGTCTCTTTGGTGATTGATCTTGGTTCCCCTGTCAATCCTAGCCGAGATTCTTCTTCATCCAGCGGGAAGCTTTGATTGTTAGTTTGCTAAGTTTTACTAGTTTACTCGTTGTTTTCGCCAGGCCCTTGATCGCTTTTTCATACGGAACGTTACTCCTTACTCAGTGTTGAAGCAAAGGACAGAAACTCCTGCTTAGCAGACACAATTCCTACCAAACGGTAACAAATTCTTGCTTTGCCTAAGCATACAATCCGCTGGTAATGTCCGTCGAAGTCATTACGGCACTCACGAAGACTCCCTGTCTCTTCCTGCACCTATTCCGGAACGCGGTCGGTCCTTCTGTCCGATTCGCTGATGAGGGTGCGTAGCAGGGACACGAGGTCGATGACTTTTGCAGCAAGGCCCCTGTTCTCTTCGTTGTCGTTTCTCCTCTGTAGACCCTAGAAGGTCCAAAAGATCACGTTCATCGTGCCATCTACCTCGCAAGAGCAGGAGACAGGACGCTCTTCGTCCTGCCCCTCGACTCGAATACGTGCTTGCTCAGCCAGACCGAGCAGAGCAAGAAAAGCGGTGGCATCCTCTCGATGGTAAACTTAGTAAATTAGCATCTACACTCATAGTATTGACGCTCTTACGTTACAGTATTGATGACTTAAACGTTGCAGCACTAATGTACTCAGGGAACATTATTGTTTATATCATGCTTCAGTACTGTCAGTCTATAGTAATGGTGCTGATATACTATGGCAACTGTGCAGTCACGTTGGCAACATTAGTACAGGCAGGTGGCAGTATTGCAGCTATCCCATTTCAGTATTGGGGCAGTCACGGTGGCAACATTAGTACAGGCAGAAGACAGTATTGCAGCTATCACATTTCAGTATTGGGGTAGTTTCGTTGCAGTATTATTGATATCAGGCTACGCAGCATTGGTGTTGTCACGTCACGAAGTTGTGCAGTCACGTTGCTGGATTAGTGCATCAGGCAACAGGATTGGAGCTGCCACGTTACAGTTTTGGTGCAGCCTTGCTGCAGCATTCGTGCAGTCTGACTACAAAGTTAACGCAGTCATGCTACAGTGTTGGTGCAGTCCCGTTCCTGAATTAGGACAGTGAGGCTACAGAATTGGCGCAGTCACGCTAATGTATTGGTGGTGAATTCACGCTGCAGAAATAATGCCCTCTCCTTGCAGGATTAGTAAATCCAGACTAAAACAGTAATGCAGTCATACGACAGTATTTGTGCAGTCACGCTACAGTATGTGTGCAGATACGTAACAGCGTTTTGTGCAGTCATTCTAATATTGGGGCAGTCACGCTACAGAATTGGCGCAGTTACGTTGCAGCATGTGTGCCTCCAGGCTTCGGTATTGGTGTATATCTTCGTAATTGATTCCACTATCTATCATAGCTGACCCTAATCTGGAGGACAATTTTTAGCTACTTGCTCGGGAGCCAAGGCTAAGAAACTATATTAAATCAATAAACCTTCCAGTACATTGGCAAAGGTTTGCGAGGTTGAGGTGGACAAGAGACTCTACAAATGAATTAAATTACAATATTTTGCTTATCTCCTATTGTGATTTAGGTAAAACGTTTAATTCCCCATCGTAACACTACTAAAAAACTGGTATCAACAATAACAATGTGCGGTACGGTGTGGGACTTCAACATCAAATGCGTTCCGAACAACCAATCGAATAAGGCATGGAGGCCTTCTTCCGCCCCTCCCATTCAATGTGTATGTAGGCAGCCTACACGAGCGTCTAGCTCTTAGTCGTGCTGGGGGTCATATTGGTGACTGCTGTATTAACGCAATTAGCTATGCTGACGATATGATCCTCCTGGCTCCTCATTTGGATACTCCTCAAGTTATGCTAAATATATGCGAGGCGGAGGCCGCAACGCTAGATATTGAGTACAATGCTAGGAAATCTGTTTGTAAGCTAGTAAAATCACGCACTATGCAAAGGTTCCAGTTACGAAGAATAATGTGTTATATGGAACTCAGTTGGGTAATGCTGACAGTTTTCCCAACTTAGGCCACTTATTAACCAATAACCGGTGTGATAATGCTGATATCTCCCAACAGCTTCGGAAAGTAAACGCGGTCAGCAACCAGCTTATAAGGAATTTACCTTCTGCACGACATACCCTATGTACTGCAACTCACTCTGATGTAAATTGACTCAAGTCACTAATAGTAAATCGAGAGTAAAATACGATGATATTTTCCGGTGGTTGATTTGTGTACATTGAAGAACAAGTGCTAGCTTTGTATTTGCAGCTAGCATACGATGTTGACTGTCATAAGGGACGAACTAGAAAAAGTGCCTCCAGCCTCCAGGAGCTTATAACAAACTCCAATAATGCTTTATGTAATAGTTACAAATCATCTCAAGTAATAGAGAGGTGGGACAGAATCCTGTCGTTACAGGAAGTCACCGATATCAAAAGAAATAATGTTCGACATATATCTGCCCTTCCATGTTGTGGGCGCATTGTTCGTAAGTGGATGTCAGGCTGGGCGACGTCCCTGAGATGTTGGCTGACAGGTGGTTATGCGCTTTGCCGCACTAACATTGAGTTTTGTTATATTCATATCCATTTGGGAAAGGAACGTAAAATTTATCCTGGCGTCAAACTTTTTCTCTGAAATCATTGTCGAATGCCTCAATAAAGACTATTATTATTAGTACTATTATTATTATTAGGGCGCCGTCCCGACGGTTGCGGATTCAGAGGAGAAGCTATGTAGGCTAGTGTATGAGTTTGGTAGAGTGTGTGAGAGGAAAAAGCTTCGAGTGGACGTGGGTAAGAGTAAAGTAATGAGATGCTCGAGGACTGTCGATGCGAGCAAAATTTGTGTTACCCTAAATGGAGAGCTCTTGGGGGAAGTTTAGTGCTTTAAGTATCTGGGCTCCCATGTGGAGAAAACTGAACTAGTGGAAACTGAAGTGAAGGCGCGAGTGAAGGAGGGATGTAAAGTGTTGGGTGCACTGAAGAGTGTAATGAGCTGTAGGACGTTGGGGATGGAAGCAATAAGAGGGCTGTATGAGGGTATTGTTGTCCCAACTGTACTCTACGGAGCTGAGGCTTGGGCGGTGAGAGCAGAGGAGAGAAGAAGGTTAAATGTTTTCGAGATGAAGTGTTTGAGGAGCATGGCTGGAGTAACGCTTACAGACCGGATCACCAACGACGTGGTTCGAATCAGATCAGGGATGGTGAAGAAGTTGAAGAACAGAGTGGATTCGCGTGTATTGAGATGGTTCGGGCACATGGAGAGGATGGATGAAGGGAGATTGGTGAAAAGGGTGATGAATGCGGAGGCGAGT
>SDVV010008619.1:0-17121 GCA_016164225.1 Gammarus roeselii | reverse complement strand
TCTAGTTACTTATTGTCATCACAGAATCTTATTGTTGTCTCAATTTTATATAGTGAAATTTATCACATGTTCATCAGTTCATGAAATTATGTAATATCCCCATTGCGGTAGGATTACAGTTCCACTATCTTGAGAGTTAAGGAAGGCACACTTGTTTGTTCATTTTGATTGCATCTGTGACACCTGTTTTGTGGTTCCCTAAATACCATCTAATTTCTGTAACATTGAAAGATCATTATTACTACCTAATCATTCAATATCAATGAAATATGGAAACATAATTACCACTGATAGAGCAACAATTAAATGTTTAGTGGCAGTCCATTAACATTAACCTTATGTGTTAAATGCAAGTCTGTGTTGCTCGGCATGTGTAACTTCACCACGCAGCATGTGATGTACCTGACCGCGTTGAGCATGTGCACCCTAATTGTAGCGCCTTGTCACTCATTTGCAGCGCCTACCTGCTCGGCCCGAGGCTGGGATCCTAGTTCCCCTGCAGTCCCTTGTACCATCCTGGACGATAGGACTAGGTTGGTTTGGGGCCTGGGGTTGGCAGGGCATTGCGATTGTTTTGGATTGAACTGTGTTAGATGGATTCTTGAATGTTATATAGTTTTGATCTTTGTTTATGAGAGGCAAAATCACTCAGCTAGGTACCTCATTTTGCTTGTCGTTTTTCAGTACCAACTTGGATGCCTTTTTAGCTGCTTTGCAATGCCCTTCTCTAAAATATTGATTATGCAACATTTCCAATTAATTATGTGTATTTGGCTTTAGTCATTGTTTACCGACCATCAGTTTTCCAGTCCCTTTTTGCTTACCCTTTATGAGTTACATCAATAAATTTTGCTCTAAATGTCATTAGTTATCCCTTGGTTAAAACCTCATAGTTTAATCCTACTCATTATCTGACCTGCAAATTCGTTGTCATGTTTGCTTTGATTTGTGGTGTAATTTGTTTATATCTCTTCTGTAGCACTGGCCTGGAGATACTGCCCTGTTGTGGATCTTGGTTCTGGCGCACCTGTCTTTAGTCCAGACCAGGTAATTGTTAGGGATTTACATTGCTTTTCTTCCCCCATAAGTTCAGTTGTACCTGGAAGTTTAGTTTCACTGAATCATTGTGAAGTTCTGTGCAGTATACGTCTGATCGTTGAATGGGCGCCAGTGTGAAAGGTTTTGCTTGAGGTTTGTTTGGTACAAAATGTTCAAGATGATATAGGTCAAGAGTTTTAGGTAGTAATAATAATGGTGATATGGTGGAAGCGAGTTGAATGGCAGAACTTATTTAGTTGATTCTTTGGCTAGATTTCCTGGTACACTATTTTTCTCTACTTAGTTATCCCCTCTGATTCTAAATGCTTGAATTATTTCCAAGGTTTTGTGTAAAGATTACTTTGGTGGTCTCCTGACTGGGGAGCTATATGGATATTTGTCCTGGAGAGATTGGCAAGGTTATTGACAGACGGAACCAGTTATTTGGATATTCCTCCTGCTATTTGAGGGTGTTCATGGGTTGTCTGGGGCTAGCTATTTGGGGTGTCACTGACTGTTCACCATAATTTTGACTACCTAATGTATTAATGCATCCAAGTACCTGGTAAAGGTTTACCGAGCTCTTATCTAGTCCACCTCAAAGGTTATTCAGTGTTACCCTTCAATAATTATTAAAGCATCACATCCTGTTATTGTGTTCAATTTATTTTAGAATCATAATACTAAATCACTTGTATATACTGATGACCAAACTATGCATCTAGAGTGGTATTTTAGTTGCTATTTAAGTGGCTTTATTTCTACCTAGGCATAACCAAACTGTGATAATTCTAAACCGTACATTACCTGTGATAACCTCAACCGAGTGATTCATTCCCCAACTGTGATAAATTAATTCTAATCAAGGCGTTACTTCTTAATTGTTTAGATGCAAGTTTTATGCAGTATGTTACTTCTATGTGTGCTGTTATGTACGTAGTGTATATATGTTTCCTGTGTTGATAGTGTTCATTTGATTTTTATTACAGCTGAGCACTGTGTCTCTTTGGACACTGGTGTTACCCCAGCTTTCACCTTACCCCTTGTACACTGACTTTTGAAGATCACAATTCCCTATTCGCCCAAATTTTTATAACATCATTTCTCACAATAAACTGCCACTTGATTAATCTTACCCCTTTGGGGCCAGTAAACTTGAAAGCCTACACATTGTCATCCTTACCCCTCATAACAAACTGTGGCATCACTTCTAGAGCCGATAGCTAGAGGACCCTGTTCAACAGTTGTATGGCTAAAACCGTAGCCACACTACAACACTGACTACAGTGCAGTTAGGGGTGGGTGACATGGATGGCACAGCCCAAAAGCAAGGATACTAATGACATGTTGCGTTTGGTATTTGAGGTGCACATTCTAAGTGGTGTGACTATGCACCTTATCGATTATGGCCTGTGGATTGTAGATGTTTATCGGTACCCTTTCAGTACAATTTTGGAATACACATTCGTTCACATACGGTTTATCAACTGATTATTAACTGCCATCGTTTGTATACGTCCGGTGCTGAACAGCTACTGCCACTGAATTTGAGTTTATCTGTAGCCAATGGCTAAATTATGATTAGCTCCCCGAACTTTCACTGCTGCTGTATACTCATTTGAAAATGGCAGTAAATCATAAATTTAGGCCCTTTGACCTCATGTTTGCCAAAGTGAAGGGCAATCCTCATTAGCCTGGAAGAGTCGAGACTTTTTAGTTAAATCCTAGAGGCGAACCTCCCAAGACGTACCCAATTATATTTTATGGCACTGGAGAAACGGGTAACATCAAAGCCAAAGATGTTTTCTTACCATGAAAACAAGGAACGCTTTTATTAATAAGGGTGTTCTTTAATAAGGGTCAGCAAGATTGAACAGGAAAGTGAAAACGACCCAGATGGCGACCAAAGTCTTAGAATACAGCGTTGTGCACAGAGCTGTAGCCAAGATGGTCTATCAAGGACCTCAAGTTGCCTGCCAAAAGATGATGGATGCAACCGGGAGGATTCATCGCCAACTCACCTGGTGTTGCACTCATGACAGCATCAGCCCCAGTAAGTTTGGGATGCTGAGTGGGCAGGTTGTTGCTGGTGCTCAGAGCGCCAGTTTTGTTTGAGATAGGGCTGGTGATGATGCTGACAATTCTATGGAGCTCTGTGCTTTTTGTGGATGCAGCCTGACAATTGATTCCATTGACTCAATACTGTGGTAGATCTTTTCGCCCCGTCTCAGAGTGTGTTGGACTGAGCGAGTTGTGATAGATGGGCTTCTGGAAGATGGAGGACGAGGTATTACCTACCATTGCAAACAGTGCAGGTGTAGTTAACATGACAAAAGAACTTCTATGGGCAGTATTGACTGTTGGGGCTTCATGTGCACAGGTTCGAATGCTGATGAGCAATACACAGACTCCCCCAAGTTCTGCCAGTACGCCTCATGCTCCTGACCGGGCTCCACCAAGATACTTTGCCAAGCCTGCTGAATTTAATGAAGTTGTCCGAGAAGAGGTACGCGAGGTTCAGGAACAGATGAAGCGTAAGCAGAATGTTATCTTGAGAGGACTTGTTGAGAGTGTAGCTGATGTGAGGACTGGGTTTCGGGGTGTGGTGAGGCGACTGATTGGGTCTGAATGCAACCTGCAGGAGGTCACTGGAGTTAATGGACAGATTCGAATGTTCAGGGCTAAGATTTTGGTTATAAGCATGGAACAGCTTATGGTTATCAAGCCTACAACACAGACATCCCTTCAACACGATCCTCCTCAGAGGAGAGAGGAAGATCCAGTACATTGTCATACAGGAAGAAGACTCTCTTACCCACTGCAAGAGTCCAAGAGATGAGAAACAGTCTAGAAATGGCATGTCAATTGTTGGTAGATAAAATCCCATGTGATACTCACCTCCTTGCTAGAGCAAAAGTTCAATACAAAGTTCATCAAGTAGGTCTCTCACCTTGGTGGTCTCAAGACCGCCCAGCACCCCAGGGAAAGCACTACTGCAGGGCAAGACAGGAGGCACAAATGCCACAGAACTCCAGAACCGCATAAGCAAGGCAGAGCAATGATACAGAAAAATCCGGAAATCTGTGCTCCAGGCAACTGATAATACAGCAATCTTGTTAGTCACAACACAAAATTGAAAAATATATTATATATACACATTCATTACCACATATCTACAAATAAAACTGAATCTGCTCAGTCAAAACCTTAAAATTCATCATATATCAGCTCAGCAAGAGATTGCTATTAGTGAGGGATTTCCATCAACTGCACAACATCAGCAGGCAAGCCATTTCATAGACCAATACATTCACACTGAAGGACCTACTGCGGGCATCAGAAGAGCAAGGAGGAACCACCAACTTCAGCAAGTGACCCCTAGTAACTCTCGGAGCCAGTGAAAACATATTTAGCAAATATTATCGACCAAAGGTTGGTCCTCTCCAGTTGCCAAAAGGTAAGATAGTACAGGATTCCAGTAGGTATGTGAAGTCTGCTGCCTCTTTTTATGGAGCTTTTGTCAGCGCAACTCTGACACAAACACACACGCCCCTCTCCAATCCTTAGCGGAAAGTCTGTCAGATGTAGGTTTTTATAGGTTGGGGGCCTAACATGTTCTTTAGGCTCTTGATCCCAGATCCAGTATGGGTTCAGATGGCCTCCATCCACGTCTACTGAGGAGCAGTGCTGATGAGCTCTTGCTCTCTTTGTTCAATTTTATCAGCAATCGTGAAGGACAGGAACAGTCCCTGCAGTGTAGAGCAAATCACTGGTTGTTCAAATATTCAAGGCCAAGTCCTGCACTGATCCTCTGAAAAACAGACCTATAAGCTTGACATCAGTTTTCTGCAAATCAATGGAAATAATAGTTGTATCCCGGTTGACTGAGTACCTTATGAGCAACAAATTTGGCCATCTCGTCATAATGGGGAAACATAGCACTGAAGACTATTTGCTGTTGTCCAACCATGATGTTAGGAGGCTGTATCCATACCACTTTGGAGTAACTGAACACCGCTGACAGCAGGCTCAGTGTCCTTAGGTGAGTATCTCATGTACAGTTTATAATCCTCTGCAAATGCCTTCATCATGCATAGAAGACCCCTTGAGAAGTGATTTATATAAATCAAGAACAGTAGCAGACCAAGGACAGAGCTCTGAGGAACACCACTTGTCACATCAACTGGGCTGCTCACGCTGCCACTCACACAAGCACTCATCACTTTGCCAGAGAGAAATGCCGCAATCTAGGCCAGCAATGAGTTACAAACAATAAGGACTCTAGCTTAGACAGAAGCCAACCATGACTCACCACATCAAATGCTTCACTAAAGTCAAACATTAGGATATCCTCCGGAGACTCGACTATGGTAACATGATCTGTGAGGCCTCCCTACGAGTTGAAGGTGAGGAGAGCAAATGCGATGGATGAGTACAATACTTCAAGGAGGTTTGGCAAAAATGATCAAAATACTTCGGAGACACTAGCTATCTTTCTTGATCTCAACTGTCAGTTTCAAAATCATGCTTTGTTCAGCCGATCTCAGTACGAGGAATACCTTATGCAACGGTATAGTGGCTCTCCAAAGCTGTTCCATGCTTATATTCGAAGGAAGAAGAATGGTCGTCTCAGGGTTTGACCACTTCCTAAAGCAGGTGGACAACTGATTTAGGATCCACTGGAGATGGCTGAGCTCCTGTCATCTACCTTCTCTGACGTATGTAGAGAAGATGTTCTGACCAATCCTGCTCCTTTCCAGTTATTTGATGGCAAAATGAGCGAGTTTGGCATGAGGTCTCGGAATGTCCATGATGTTCTGTTGGGGCTCAATGCTAGTTCAGCAATGGGCATGGATGGACTCCACTCAAAGTTGCTTAAGAAGTATGCTGTGCAATTGATACAGGCTCTCTTTATAATCTTTAACCTTTCTCTGCAAAGTGGAATGCTCCCTGATGCATGGAAGAGTTCATTGGTGATTCCAGTTTTTAGAAGTAAATCTAGATATGATTCCTTAGACTATTGCCAGTTAGCCATACCTCTGTTTGCTTCAAATCGATGGAGAGGATTGTTGCTGCTGAGCTGGTTGACTATTTAGAGTCTTACTAGCTCCTTTCTTCCAGACAGTTTGGATTTAGGAAGGCTAGATCAACAGTAGATCAGATGTTGCTGGTCTATTGGGATGTAGTTAAGTCTGTTGAAGCTGGTTTGGTTGCAGATATAGCCATGTTTGATTTTTCAACTGCATTTGATGTTGTTTCCCATCCCATTTAGCTTCTGAAGTTGCAGGCTCTTGAAGTTTCTGAGGTTGTGTTGAGGTGGATTGGTAGTTTTCTTCATTTTCGAATTATGTGTGTTGGCGTTGATGGAGTGAATAGTGAGCCGTGGGATGTTCCGAGTGGGGTTCTACAGGGTTGTTTTGGGTCCAGTCTTCTTTCTCATGTATGTTAATTTTTTGACGGATGTCATTGTATCCAAGTTTGGCTGATGATTTTAAAATTTATGTCTTCCCAAGGTCATGATGTCATTAGTGGTGTATCCGCTTTGCAGGGAGACCTTGACAAAGTATTCCAGACTGCATCTTCATGTAATTTGTCATTGAACCCTAGCAAGTGTGCTGTTTTACGTTTCAGAAGACGTTTTGCTGGTTGGATTGGTCCCGGTGCAGAGGCTGTTTATACTCTTGGGGGTCTCGTTTGAAGTTCGGTTCGTCAAGTTCATCGCGATTTGGGAGTTCATGAGGATGTTGGTCTTAAGTTTCATGGCCATGTCAAAGAAGTTGTGAGACAAGCTACTGGTCTTTGTAGTGATTTGCTTAGGTTGACAGTTAATAGAAGCCCAAATTTTATCGTCACACTCTTTGTGGCACATGTCAGGCCCATTCTTGATTACTGCTCCTGTGTGTGGAATCTTGGTAATGTCCAGGATGTGAAGTTGCTTGAGTCTGATCAGAGGAGGTGGACCAAACAGGTGCATGGTCTTCTGAGATGTCCTACCATGACAGGCTGATGGCTGATAATTTGTTCTCAATCAAGGGCAGGTTACTGAGAAGTGACCTCATAAAGTATTGGAGAATTCTGTGTTGTGACATGGAGGGTTTTGATTGGTCCATTCTGTTCCAGAGGTTGCTGAATGGTAGGAAGCGGGGAAATCGGCACAAACTCTTGGTGCCTGCCCCGCTGCTCTGTGGATGAGTCAGAGGTTGTTTAATGTTTGATGCATTAGGATGTGGAATGAGCTGCCTGCTGCTGTTGTTGTTGAGTGTTCTACCATTTCTGCTTTCAAGGGTGTTTGGTTGAATTTATAAAGAATAGGTTGTTTGAGTGCTAGGGTCTTGCCTTCCCAGTCGTGTTGGCGAGTCTGTGGTGTGATTCGTCATGTTGCTTGTTTCTGTTTTTTTATCTTTTTCCTTTTTATAAAAATGTATAAGTGTATATGTATTTGCTTTCATAGTTTTCCGCTGAGTTGTAGTTGTGCTTTGGGATTTCATGCGAGTAGCTTTGGGTTTATTTTCTGCTAGCCAATGGTACGCACTCCTTCCAGCATCTTCCCATTGTTGTTCTGCAGAGTCTTTGTAGGTGCTGGCGCGCATGGCCGTGCTGGCCTTTCCTAGCTCGGCGCACCTGACGACTGGGTATGCTGAGCTCTTGGGGGGGCTGAAAAGGTAGGAATCAAAGGTAAGAATCCACAACATATTCCTTATCAATCCACCTTCCAACATCGTATGTCAACAGCAACTGGTCCTTGGTGCTACTGTTACTTCGAAAACCATACTGCGGGATGACAAAATATTGTTGTTCTCAAGGTACTCAGTCAACCAAGATACAATTATTCTTTTCATTGACTGGCAGACAGATGTCAAACTCACAGGTCTGTAATTGAGTGGATCAGTGCAAGATTTAGCCATGAATATTGGGACAACAATCGATTTGCTCCTGACTTCAGGGACTTTTCCTGTCCTCATTGATTTTTCTCAACTCAAATATAGAAGGAGGGAGAGTTCATCTGCACAGCTCCTCAGCAGATGTGGGTGGAGGCCATCTGGGTTCATACTGACCAACAGTTTGTTGAGATCAACTGTTAGCTAGTCCCAGGGGCTTTTGCTGTCTTCAAAGGTTTCACATATTCATCCATTTATTGAGTGTGCATCCTGCATTTGGAAGACTGGATATTGTGAGGACTGCAGGCTGCTTGAATCTTTTTGGAGAAGATGAACCAACAACATTGATAGATTTCATGGTACGGACTAAGGTGGCCGTTTGAGGAGCTTGAATTCATTTTCTGTTAAGGGTCTGCTTTTGAGAGCAGACCTGATTAAATACTGGAAAGTTTTGCATGGTAAATCAGAGGATTTGCTAACTATGCTTTCATAGACTCCAAGATTTGGTACTAGAGGTAATTGCAAAGCTGAGGTTTCCTCATTCTTCTTCTCTTGTCTGCAGAAGGACCCACAGAGTGAGCTGTGAGGATGCGTGGAATAGCTTGCCAAATGACATGGTGCTATTGACATTTCACTTGCTCTAAGAAGCCCTTGCTGATCTGATGTAGGATAGATTTTTGACTAGGCTGATCAAGTTCAACTTTTTTGTAGTTATGTGTATAGTTTTTTTTTTCATGTTGCAACTGACAATAAATGCTGTAGCTATGATAAATTGCCAGAGGTACAAATTTTCAGATTTTCCATTTTGGCTATCTGTGGCACTTGTGCCAGTCTTGCTCTGCACTCTGGCTCTCCTGGTGTGGTGGGCTGTCTTAGCCCTCAAAGTGAGTAGCCAAGGTGAGTAAGCTAGCACAAAATTAGAACATATATAAATAAAGACATATTTTTAGGATTGACATTAAATTATTTTTGGGGAAACACAATTCTTAAAAAGAGGTTGAATACTGCCAGATAGTTACCATAAATTGGAAGCTACATTCTAGCTCTTCAATTTACCTACTTGTAGGCCACATTACTGTGAGGGTTTTTTGAATTTGCTTCATCAACCTGTGCCTTTGACACATCTAATCCTGTGACTGTGGCAAAGTGCATAGCCAGTAGATTCGTGTTCTGGCCTGAGCCACAGCCGATATCCACTGCGTGATCCATCAGAGAGTGTCTGCTGGGAATCTGCAAATAGATGGAAATGAGTCAGCATGAATGCAATGTAGCTAAACAATTTAGCTTCCTTCATTTCATAAAAAAATAATTTTCAAAAATTTAAATTCAAGTTGAAAAGTATGTTAATGAGTTACAAAAATTTTGCTGGGAAAAATAAATTCATCAGACTGAGCATTAAAGCATTTTCAACCTTTGATGGTGGCTGACTCCACAACAATATCTAGCATTGACCGCACTTTTTGCAAAGTTTGAAATAACTCAAAAAGTATGTAGCTTAGAAAATATGTATTTACTGTGTGTATAGCTTCTATAATGTGGTGAGTCATGGTGTGCTTCTGTCTAAGATAAGAGTCCTTGGGTGTTTGTAACTCATTGCTGGCCTGGAGTGCAGCATTTCTCTCTAACAGAGTGATGAGTGTTTGTGTGAGTGGCAGCGTGAGCAGCCCAGTTGATGTGACATGTGGTGTTGCTCAGGACTCAGTCCTTGGTCAGCTATTGTTCTTGATTTATATCAATCACATCTTAAGTGGTTTTCTATGCACCTTCAAGGCTATTGCAGACAATTATAAACTGTACTTGAAATACTCAAGCAAGGACACTGAGCCTGTCATCCACGGTGTGTTGTACTGTGTTTTTTTAGAGGTTGTATTGATTTTGATGCTTTGGTTCCAGCTAACCAGTACGTCATGCAGGGCAGTGTTGAAGTTTGTCCCTACACACAGAGACTTGGGCGTCAGTGTAGATACCAGTCTTCAATCCCACCATCATATTTGTGTGGTGGCTGCAAAGGCCGGAGAGGTTGGCCAACTGTTTGTTGAGATCAACTGTTTGCAGGTCACGGGAATTTATGCTGTCCCTATACGTTTTGCATATTCGTCCCCTTATTGAGTATACATCCTGCATTTGGAACACTGGATGTTGTGGGGACTGCAGGCTGCTGTAGTCTAACCAGAGGAGATGGACTAAAAATATTTATGGACTTTCTGGCACGGACTATGGTGATCCTTTGAGGAGCCTGGATTTGTTTTTCATTAAGGGCCAGCTTCTTATGGCAGACCTGATCAAATATTGGGAAATTTTGCATGGGAACTCAGAGGATTTGCTAACTAGGATTTGAAGCTGGCGTTTCCTCATCGCTCATCTGATGTCCGCAGTAGGTCCTTCAGTGTGAGATGTGTTGGTGTGTGGAATGTCTTGCCTGCTGACATAGTGCAGTTGACAGACATCACTTGCTATAAGCAAGCCCTTGCTGATCTGATGTACGAGGAATTTTTAGATTTTGACTAGGCGGATGAAGTTTAATTTATTTGTAGGGATGCGTGTGTGAG
Source organism: Gammarus roeselii (assembly GCA_016164225.1). Lineage (NCBI taxonomy): Eukaryota > Metazoa > Arthropoda > Malacostraca > Amphipoda > Gammaridae > Gammarus > Gammarus roeselii. Next base: position 6,656 of record SDVV010008619.1, on the reverse strand, counting down.
CATGTATGTATTTTTTTTGTACTGTATATGTATGTTTTATATTGTGACCAACAGAACTGCTGTATGATCAGTTGCCTGAAGAACAAATTTCCAGTTATTTTTTTTTTGCTCCATCGTTTTGCCTGTCTTTGCAGTCTGGCCTGCTGTGGCATTTGTGCCTCCTGTCCTACTCTGCACTCTGTACTTGCTGGGGCGAGGGGTGGTCTTGGGGCAACCAAGGTGAGAAACCAAGGTAAGAAAACTGGCTCAACTAAATCTCTCTTTAGAACCTTGGAAAATAAATAATCCTTTCATTCCTTGAGAATTTGCATGATGGAGTGTCTGAGTATCTTTGATTGTAGCTAATTGCTGGAAAATTTAGGAATTCACACACATTTCTCTGCCCCTACCTTTTATTAAAACTAAGTTCTGCAAAATATGTTGTGAATCTAAAAGTAAATATAAGCAGCTTCCATATTGAAGAAAACCTCAATGATTTTATTGATTCTTCATGAGATTTTGTTATGACTCTACAATATCAACAGGAAGTATACTATTTTGTGTGGTGTCTATAACTTTAATCTTTCAAATTCCAATTATGATTACAAAATCCAAATTTTTCATTTGTTTGATTGCTTTATCGCTGGATTCCCTGATCACTCAACCTACCAAAGAATGTAAAACTTTGTCTGTCTTCTACACTAATTGACTGTATCTTAACAAGGTGTCAGTGAGTTTTTCTGTGGAATAATCCTGTCAGACATTTGTTATCATTTACCTATTTTTCACATAGAATTTTCTGAATAAACCTAGTTGACAATCCTAGAAGTTTATCAGTAAATTACTGCAATATTAACAATGAATATCTGAATGTAATGCCATTTAACTTGGGTTATCATGATTTCAAACCAATATGAATGATGAAACCAAGTCTGGCGTGCTGTGGCATTTGTGCCGCCTGTCATGCTCTGCACTCTGGCCTTGCTGGGGTGTGGGGTGGTCTTGAGGCAACCAAGGTGAGAAACACACTTCAACCCTGGCACACTCGAGCACTAGGGCGCACAAGAGAGCAAAGAATTAATGCGTATCTTCGTAAATGTATTGTTATCTCTGCCTAATGGGGCGGAGAGACCGCCTCACTAGCACAGGTGTTTGGGGTTTAGACAGCTTTGTATAGTTTGGTGTGTTTTCTGAAAGCGATAAGCTCTATACGGTAGGTTGGGTTGGTGAGTAGGCTTTGTAGGTTGCACAGGGGGTCTATGAATGTTGGTCCGGCTGCCGCCAGTGATTTGCAATCCGTCAGCAAGTGTTTCACGCTAATAACCACTTGGTGGTATCAGGGGCAAGGTGGCGCATTTGGTCCGGTGTCAACATCCATTAGGTAGTTGTGAGTTATCCACGTGTGTCACGTGCACAAGCGATTGACGAACATTTGGTCTTGCACTGGGAGCATTTTTTGTCCCCTCTGTTGCCACATTTCATCCCATTGGGATGTTATATGGGGGTTGATGATAGGAAACCAGTCCCGGTAATGTATTGCAAAAATTGTTCTTGGTTAGTAGATGCCATTTCAGCAAGCAAGTCCACAAGTTGGTTTCCTCTTCTTCCCGCATGTCTGGGGATCCAGCAGAATTCAACTGTCTTACCGGTCTCAGACATTACAAAGCAATCGTGCTGCATTTTACGTAGAACAGGATGTTTGTAGTGCAGTGTTTTAAGCTGAGTGAGGGCACTCAAGACTGTATGAGAATAGGACGTGTTTGGGGAAGTGATCTGTTTTGGCAATAGAGATGGCTAGTTTGAGTGAGTGGAGCTCTGCAGAGAACACAGAGGCCTCTTATAGGAGGGTGGCTGAGAGTGGGATGTCCCCGCACACAGCGACGTGAACTTTGATGTACTATTCTTAAATTTATGTTGACTTATCCTGAGCAATGAAACTTGCTTAAATCTGTGACTTGATTGGTCACATTAGTAAGTGGTAGAGAAACACTCAAGAGGAAATACTCTATGCTTAAATTTAGAAATCTTCTCAAAAGAACTGTGAGCTTTCCTATTCATGATTTCTGATGTGTTACTGACATGCTCAGAGCTAGGTTCTGAGCATGGTTGAAAACCACTGAAATCTGTACTACTAACTGTACTTTTATAGCTACAATGAGATGCATTATTTGTGCTAGAATTAGCATCATAAATCCTCCCTTGTTAAGTTTTTTTTTTATAGTGCTTCCACTATGACTGGAACAAAGAGCAGAATTACTTTCACTAGATCCGGACTCACTGGAAATTGTTGAAACCATTATTGGAACACCAAGAAACCCCTCATCAGAAGAAGAAGACAAGTCAAGAACTTTTGTAAATAGTCAGGTGGATCTTTCCATAATTTGATTTGTTTATAGTGAACCTTTTGGATGGAACCTATATGCAGTTCAAAAATCTGCAACTTCATAGCCGACTTCATTGGACTGAACCTTGATAATTTTGAATAGACCAACTAATTTTCTACCCAACTTATAGTGAAGTTGGTGACCTATTTTATTAATTTTGATGACAACTTTCTGATCAATTTTGAAGGGGGGCAAATTTAGGATGACCTTCCTTCCAGGTTGACACTGTGTTTGCATCAACTGGCAAAGTATCATGAAATTCATGTGTTATTTGAAGAACAAATGCAGCAGATGACATTCCAAGTTCAGAAAGTAAAGTATTATTGTTAATAATGACTGCTCTAGGAAGTTCAACATCCCAGGTATGAGGCTTTTCATTTACAAGTCTCTTGATAAGTTCAGTAATGGTTGAACATTCAACAGCTCCATTCCCAGCCGCTCTATATTTAGTAGCTAGAGTGAATATGAGTGATATTATAACTCTTCAAAGCACTGTTGAAGGTTTCAGATAAAAACTCAGGGTCATTATCAGTTAAAACTCTACAAGATATCTTTACTAAGCTTGGAAGTACTTTGTCTATCTGAGCATGTGAAATGGTAGAAGCTTGTTTATTTTTGAGAGGAACTGCTAACAAAAATTTAGAGAAATGATCAATGACTACCAAAACTGCAACATTAGATTTAGCAGACATGATGAACTGTAAAAGGTCCATAGCATCCAAATCAACAGCATGGTTGCCCTGAATTCTGAGAGGGGGAGGACTCATAGTTTGAGCAGATATTTCCAAGAGTTGGCAGTGGTTGCATGACCCACAAATATCTTGGGAAATGGAATCCAAGGCAGGATGCCAAAAATATTTGGAAAATATTTCTATTAATTTAGTTCTACCAATATGTGCGAACTGAATATGGACTTCATAAACAATTTCAACAAGCAGTAAAAAGGGAATAACAGGAACTGTTTTAACCAAGGAGTCTTTAACAAGTAGCGTCGACCGGGTTGACTCCCCGCATTTTCCGCATACTCTGATATAACTCAAAAAATACGCAGCTGAGAAACTTTGTATTTACGGTGTGCATAGCTACTATAATGATCAAGAAGCACCATAAGTTTCAACATTCTATCATCAACCAAAAAAATGTCATTTAGAAAAAATTTTGCAGCGAGCTATGGCCCCCAATCGGGGGTGATTTCCCGCACCCCTCATTTATCAATAATTGAAACCCAGATTAAAAGTTTGAGAGTACCAATCGAAAGAGCATGCCTATATTAGTATATATCAGTTGCTTAAAATAAAATGTGAAGTAACAAAAATTACGTAAGTGACAGGTGTTTTGGATGCTCGCCTTTTGCTGCTGTCATACCAGACTGTTGAAGGATTTTTTTCCAAACTATGCCGCGTGAAACCAATTTTTCCTTCAATAATTGCAATCTAACTTTACTGGAAGTCATTACTCCATATCCTAAACTAATTATGATCCTAAAGTATCAGTAAATGAGCAAATATTACTAAAACACGATCTTTTTAATAATGCGATATGACATGTACAAAATATATTTTATACATTCTATAGCAAACTTATATATTGCATCAACATGAATACACGTCATGCTAGGAAAGGTATTGTTATCTTGATATGGATATGTGCTAAAAAAATATCATTCCTAGGCATTAAACATAAGTTAACACTTGAGCCTAGACTGGTCATCATGTGTTATAAACATCGGGTCATTATAAAATTAGTTACGAATTTTGAAATTAGCTGTGGTGTCATTATTGTGGGTCATTTACTTCCAGATGTCATTATATGTGCCAAAAATTTCATTCAACTACTTTTCATTGAAAAAAAAACAAAGATATTTATAAACAAAATAGGTGCAGAGAATCACCCCCGATTGTTTTTTTCACCTGGGGTACTCCCCGCAGGTGTATATTAGTATCAACAAAAGTTTACATTTCTTTCCAAAATCCTTCCTACGCAACAAACTAAATCATATTCTGAGCATCACCACCAAATTTGGTCCTAATCCAATGGGAACTCTAGACACAGCATCAAAGTTTGCGGAACGTCAATTTTTTCCAAATCAAAATTATCAGGGACTGACCTGAAAAACACACCTTCACTTTGGTGATTTTTCATAAATTCTGTGAACGTATCAAATTTCTGTAAGTAGCTGATACTTACTAACAAAGACCTGCTCTTTCAAGCCCTGTAGTCAAATGGTGACATTTCTAACGTCTTGGTGCCCATAAGTGGGGTGCGGGTAGTCACCCCAGTTTCCGGCCTAAGAAATGACATGCAGGCTAACACCCTTCTTCAGTGTCTCTAATCAGTCAACTGATAGGGTCATCCAGAGTTTGATGGCTGATGACAGTATTCATGCAATTCTGTTACTGTAGGCAGTCACTTATCTGACTGACACTCTCTACCAGGTCTCTTACCTTTGCAGCCTCCTCCAGCAGCACCACAAGCCAGTGAGGAGCAACAGAGCCAGGAGAGGCCAGCACAGCAATGCACCCCAATTTAACATTTTGAACAGCAACATAAACACAGCTTTAGGAACTGGAATTAGTCCCATCATTAGCTATCACATGAACAAAAAGTATGAATGACAAAAAATAAAAAGCACAGCACAAAACAGAGAAGTGCATACTGCTGCAACACAACCGCACCACATAATACACAGCCACCACCTCAACACCCAACCGCTGATGCACAGGCACAAGCAAGTTGATAGAAGATATTTCTCTTTCAGCAGAGGTGCCAATTTTGGTGGCATTTCATGAATGGTTTACATTTAAAGACTGCCTTCAGCTACAATGGGACTTTTACTATTATTCCTTGTTTTTTAGTATCTACAAATGCTTTTGGCTCTGTAGTTATGGGGAAAAAATTGACTGAATGTTGCATTTCAGCATCTATGGTGTAACAGTTTTACAAAGTTATATTTGCAATTCTAGTAGAACATGAATGAAAATAATTAAAATTCATCTATATTTGAGAAAGCTACATATTTATTACTGTATGAGGCTAGCTATAAACCATTTTCCAACAATTTACTCAGATACCTACCTGAATTTTTAGGTAATCCATAATAGTTGAAATAATTGAAGGGGGTGGTGAGGGCCGATATTTAGCATAAAGAGCTGCATGCTTAGCAGCCTCAAAGTACCTGGCACTCATGCTGCCTCTAACAATAGAAGTATGATTTTGGTTCAAGACTTGTTAAACAGTTCAAGGCTCTGTAGTGTCCCTGTAGAATTCTTGGAGCAAAGTTTGAGATGAGTCCTAGTCCATGCATTATACCTCCACAAGAAATGACAATACCCAAAACTGTTCGTTGCAGGAACTATAATAAAAATATTTAATACTATACAATTTATTGATGGAGAATCTAAATTTTTGCAACAGCACTGTGTGCAGAGATTTTGAGCCAACTGCTGGGAGAAAGTATTTATTCAGGCCAAAATACCTTTTTCTGAGTCAGCAGCCCCCCAATATTATCAAAATATGAGCTCGCCCATTTAATTCACATGATTAGGTATTATTCAACAGACACGGTCTATGACAAACTCTTTGCTCATGCCATTGCTGGCCTGCTGGGCTTAATGCACAGGCTTAGAGCCTTGACATGGGATGTCGCATCACTGCCTCTGTCAGTTTGATATAGTTGTTCCTGTTTATGTAGGAAAGATCATCCCGAAGAGGAATCAGACTTTTAAATCAAAGCTACCCGGTGTTTTTTGGAGGTGGATGAAGAAGGATGTGATCCGAACGGTCAGGCTCAGGTTAAAAAGTAATCAATTGATAACCAATGATACTGTGTCCTGTCACACAGCGCTATGCTCACAGTTGGCCCCTCAGGAAGGTATAGATGGAGCGCGCACGCAGGCTAAGGCATGGAGGTATAATAGGTGGAGGGAGCATTGGCTGCTTTGTGTGTGCATTCGAATGAAGCCACTTTTCGTGCTCAGTACATGGCTCGGATGCCCGGTCTGGAGTCAGTGCATGAGTCAGTGTTGGTGCAACCGTCGGACGGGTAGGCTGCGGGTTGCTGTTTGTGCTTGTGATCATGGGTCGACGTTGCTGTTTGTGCCCCTTTTAATGCCATTGGAGTTTTGAGTGCAGCTAACATATAATGTTGTGCATTGTCAAAATAGAAATAACTAATGCGCGAGTAAGAAATGGCTGACTACTCTATTAATTTTGCAAGCCTTTCAATAGCTTTGCCGGCGCAGTTGCTGGGCACCATGCTCGCTTAGAGCAGGAGTTGCGACATCCATCCCGTAC
>SDVV010008618.1:6163-17121 GCA_016164225.1 Gammarus roeselii | reverse complement strand
TTTGCCAGCACTGTTTTCTCCCACACTTCAAGCGCGTTCAGTTCGTACAGATTTGCCAGCACTGTTTTCTCCCACAATCCAAGCGCGTTCAGTTCGTACAGATTTGCCAGCACTGTTTTCTCCCACACTCCAAGCGCGTTCAGTTCGTACAGATTTGCCAGCACTGTTTTCTCCCAACACTCCAAGCGCGTTCAGTTTGTACAGATTTGCCAGCACTGTTTTCTCCCACACTCCAAGCGCGTTCAGTTCGTACAGATTTGCCAGCACTGTTTCTCCCACACTCCAAGCGCGTTCAGTTCGTACATATTTGCCAGCACTGTTTTCTCCCAAACTCCAAGCGCGTTCAGTTCGTACAGATTTGCCAGCACTGTTTCTCCCACACTCCAAGCGCGTTCAGTTCGTACATATTTGCCAGCACTGTTTTCTCCCACACTTCAAGCGCGTTCAGTTCGTACAGATTTGCCAGCACTGTTTTCTCCCACACTCCAAGCGCGTTCAGTTCGTACAGATTTGCCAGCACTGTTTGCTCGATCTTGTATAGACTGGAAAACAAGTTGAATAAGTCAGCATCGCGACTGCTGAGTGAATTGAATCATGATTGGGGCTTGTAGAGCTCATGTTTCTGACATTCAGCCTTGGACGTAATTGCAATCACGGTTTGTCCGCCTTTGTAATCCTTGTGCTGGCTTGTGCGCGTTCATGTAAGCCATGTATCACGGCTTGGGTGCTTGTATAAACCTTGCATGCAGACCTGCCTGCATCCGTGGTAGTAATAATTTACACAACGTTGAACATTTTTGTGAAAGATCGGATCGTCATGGTTTGTTGTTGTTGCTTAGCCCCGGTTTCATCTGCGGCCACCGCACCATCCGAAGCCCCCAAGGTACCCTGGGCACCGACGCGCTTGTTTGGACGCATGGAGATGGAAGCTGCAACCGGCTAATTGGCAAACTTGAGCGTGTTATCACTATGTGGGTTGGGTGATAGGTAGTAAGTGGTACAGAATTGTACCACTCTTGTGTTACATTTCTGTGTCTGCGGATGCTGGAGCATTGTTTCTTGTAGTGTGTTCACGTCGTACAGCCACACTCCATCGCACCGCCGTGACGCGCGTAGGGAAAATATTACTAGAGGCAAAAATTGGTATTAGAAAGTGAGTTGGACTCGAAGTGTTTGGTCGTGTAAAGTTTGTACCAAAATAGGTACACGAATAAGCGTGATCGTACACGAAAGCATTACACCGAAGCGTCTTTGTACGCGTTGCCGACGCTGCAACACGGGCCACGTGGACTTCTTCGCAGCAGGGTTTGTAGCATTGTATTCCGTAGGCCTAGTAAGTAGGCCTGCGACGGAGTAAAGGGTGCGGTGATACTGATGTGGATCTGCGACTGTACAGTGTATATTCATGAACATACTCTGCATTTATTGATCCGATGTAGGATGCTTAAGCTAAATTTAAACTGACATCAAGCCGATATTGTTCAAATAATAAATGTTTAAATGCGAGAAGGTGCAGTACATCGATCATGTTCCTCTGATGTGCATGCAGGTATATTATGTGCTGAACAAACGGTCGTTATTGCCTTCAGTTGTTGATTGCATTACAATGTTTTTGCAAAGGACTGTTGTTCCTCTACTAGCACCATATCATCGGCATAGCTAGGATCTGCTGGAGAATTTCTGCTATTGAAGTAGCAATAACAATGGGACGATTATTATTCACCTACGACGGGTCCTTCGTTTGTTATTGCAGAAGAGGAATAACAAATACGTGCATTATATCTCTGGGCAACTGCTTGGCTCGTATGCAGACACAAAGAGTGAAAACACCATAATCAATCTGTGAGAGGCATGCTTGTACACTTCACTAGGAATATCATCATTACCAACTGCCTAGCTATTTTTTGGTCTTTTCACAATGTCCCTAACCTTGGCAACACAGATCGTTTCGTCTACAACCGGAGTAGTGCTAATGGCGCCTTGAACCGACTCTCTATTTTCCTCCGTGGCAACAGAGTTTGCAAAAACCCGAAAGTGCTCTCCCCAGTCCCTGGCAATGGCATTCATGCCCGTAACCCCTGCAACAGTGAATAGAAGGGACTCTTAACTTGGGTTAAATGCCCGAGATTTGCCCTAAAAATCCTTGCATTCACCTTCACGCGACTTTGAGAGAAGTACCTGCGCCCATAATTGATGCTCATTTTACCTTAGAAATGCGAGTTCCCTAGGGGAACGGGTTTGGTTACGATCATTGTTACTGCAAGTTGACCCCCTCGAGACTTTCCAACAACAAACTACTGGAACACAGCGTCTTTTGCAGCATAAATCAAATCCTTTGCCTGTTCCTTCCACTCGAGGACATTGTATATACATTGTTTCCTCATTCCAAAAACTCGTCTAACACCAATTAAAACACACTGTCCCAGGCAACCGTGCAGGTGATTCAGTCGTTCACCTTGCGGGAATCAACTTGCAGAAGGGTCTGCATTTCGCAAAATTTTAAGTGCGCCATATGACACAGTAATCCGTACATGCCACTTTAGGAAACATAACATGAAACGGTTGCATCTAACAACAGCGAAAACAAAACACTGCGATCAATCCAGGAGATGGATTGAGGGTCATGATTTACAGGCGACAGAAGTCGAGTAACCTGAAACTCCACATTATGTTCAGCAAAAAGCTCATCAATCTCATCAAACCTAGCCGTGAAGCATTGAAGTTCCTCAAAACCCAAATCCAATGTTTTCTAGACTTTCCAATATATTCCCAAGTACACCCGTACAATTTCAATACGGAGAGGTGGTGAAGCCACTTCTCCTGCCGGGTACCAAATCTGTTTGTTTGCTTACATCAGCAACATACTCTGCACAGTTACCAGCCAATCCGAAATAATTGAGAGAGACGGTACGAATTGTTCTCATATTACCGTGTTGTGACTCCATCATGCGGATTCTAATTACTGCACGGCATTCCCGTGCCCTTCACGGTCATTCCATGGTCGTACAAATTAGCCTGCACTGTAGATAGGAGGCCTCAACATGAAAGAAACGCAGTGTCCTCCAACTAACTGAATCCGCCACGGCTCGTTCAGTTCATACCAACCGTGGCGGGTTCAGTTAATTGGAGGACGTTGGGTAGCTTACATGTTGAGGGTATCTATGATTGATATTAGAGTGAACCCTTTGTTGAAGCCTTCATGTATGGAATATATCTGCTTCATACATGAAAAAATATTCGTTTCGGATTTGTTACATGAATTCTATGACATACGACGAGCTGAAACCTAGGAAAATAGTGCTGTCCAACACTGCTTAACATAATAATGGTGTGACGGCCAATGGCCAACTGTCTACTAGGTCAGTGCTGTACAGGAAGATAATATTAAAGAAGATGACTTAGCCTTTGCTGTCTCGATCCAATTTGTTATCCCGGCAAGCGGCGCATCGAGTGAGGGCCGGTCACTGATCCTGATCGTGCCAGTGACCCTCAATCCGGCCGGCTACTGATCCCGGCGGCACGATCCGGCCAGTCACTGATCCTTATCGTGCCGGCGGCACGATCAGGCCAGTCACTGATCCTGATCGTGCCAGCGGCATGATCCGGCCTGCCACGGATCCTGACGGCCACTGATCCTGACGGCACGCTTCAGCCAGCCTCTGATCCTGACGGCACGATCCGGCCGGCCACTGATCCTGACGGCACGATCTGGCCGGTCACTGATCCTGACGGCACGCTCCGGCCGGCTTCTGATCCTGACGGCAAGATTCGGCCGGCCACTGATCCTGACGGCATGATCCGGCTGGCCACTGCTGTGTAGGATTTGGAACTGGCGATAGACATATGCGAGAATAAGGCTGAATCACTGAAATATTGATGCTGACGCCAACTAGACTGTTTAACTCCTTTTCATAGGTTTCGTCGCTAGGAGTATACCTACTGAAGGAAAGTTCTCTCAACAATAATTCTCTACTCGTATTTCAGAGATAGTAAATATTTTTCGATCATTTAACATCATGATGTGATGAGTATTGTATACGTTTAGAGCAAAGTTATACTCACAAATCTTCTGTTACTCCGACATTTTCTGTTTTTTTTTTTCTGCCCCTGCACGTGTTGGCTTTGGAAAGTGCGCACTGAATTATCCTCGTACTTAAGCGAACATGGTATTGAGGCCGTCGTTCTAAACATTTGAAGATAATCCGAGCTCTTCTAAAATGGAACTAAATCTCAGGGCACTTTTTAGTCCTTCGTTATTCATGGTTGCATGTATGAATTTTCACTCTTTTCTTCAAATGGCAAAATCATATAGAGCAGCTACAATTTACCTTCGGATGAATTTCAATTGATTACAGATTTTGTATTTTGTTTACTTATTCAAGAAAATGCATTTCAATCTACTTAAATCCCGAAAGTTAATTTGATTTGGACTTTGCTATGGTAATATTTGACAACGGTAACTAATATTTCCTTGAAGTGAAAAGCGACAAAATGAGTGGGATCTATTTTGGCGACGGCCGATGATACTGCGCTCTCTGAAGTCCACGTATTTGCGAACAAACAAATATTCACATAGTGTGTACTCACGTGAGCGGCAGGAAGCTTCTCTTCTTTCTTCGAAGCTTCGAACAGAAGAAATTCGTCCGATTCACCGTTGTTGTGTGAAGTATAGCATAGTTATTCTTTGCAGGGCCAAGTTTCCCTCATTGGGTTAGTGACGTAATCGTAATCACGGTGTGCGCATGATTGCAAACCTTGTGCGTGTTTATGTGTGCGCGTTTGTATAAACCTTGCATGCAGATCTTACTGTGTAAAAAAATCACCGTATTGTACATGATTGTGAATGTCTTGGCTCGTCATGCGTTGTTGCTGTTTCTTAGCCTGTTGGTTGAGTGACAGTTAACACATTGCTTGTCGCGTCGTAGAACTCAGATTCCGAGGACGCTGGAGCAGTGTTCCATGTTGTGTGTTCGTGTCCTAGACCCACACTGTGTTGCACCAATACGACGCGCGGAAGGATAACCTCACGTGAGACAAGGGTTAATGTCTGAACGAAGGATGGACTCGATGTGGATGTTTGTTGGAAGTTTGTTATATAAGGGGTACATGAATCTGCGTACGCGTCGACGAAACCGTTGAAACGACGTGTCCCGGCAAGCGTTGCACCGACGTGTCCATTTTATCAGTGTCCACTTCGCCGGCGCTGTTGACTATCATGCATCGTAGCGCTGTGTCCGTGAGCGACAGAACCTTAACATGGCGAGTTGTCAGTTGCTGAGTCTGTAACCCGGGCCACGTAGGCTGCAATGGGGCAGGATTTGTTGCTTAGTATTCAGTATAAGCTAGCGACGGAGTTGGAGCATGATTGGAAGCAGGTATACAGTATTCCCAGTAAGTAGTCCAGTGAACGAGGAAAGAGTGAGGCAATGATACAAATGTGAATATGAGACTGTGAGTTGTCTTGTGTGAAATATTCAGTGCATTTATTTATTAGATGTATGAGCAATTAAGCAGATAATTTAAACTATTATTGAACTGATATTGTTCATATAAATGTATATATAAATGCAATGGTATACAGAATTTTGATCATGTTCTCATGATGTGTAGGCAGATACATCTATGCCGTACTCGAAACAACTTACCAGCTGCGGTAGCTGGATCGAGCCCATGAATGCGTTCAAAAACGCACTCGACAAACATTATAGTACGTGAAACAATCGTCACCTAGAACAATAAGGCTTTCCCAGGAGCTGTCGAGCTTACATTACACCGTCGAATACATTTTATATTATTTTAACGAGTTCATCAATATTATCATTGCTATAATTTTGCATTGCGGAACGGCTACCCACATCCATCCCCTAAGCCCATGTCAGGGCCACCTGTACTGGATCACCCATTCCCGTTACCCTGAGAGGCCATCTGCTGCCCTAAACCCTAAACGGAGACAAGCAAATGCAGAGACTATGTTATCCCGGGAAACAAAACCTCATAAGAGGAGAGCCCGCTGCTCAAACTCGACGAGGCGATGTTTATTGAAAGAGATACCATTATTGTAGTTATTATTCGTCGTATCATTTTAAAGCTAGGTACGGTTACCATTTCTACCGTGTTCTGGGTGAGAGTCCGTCGGCGACTCAGCGGCAATTCGACGTTGAGATATAACAGCAACTCGCAACCACCATAACACCCCATGATATTTGGGAGTCGAACCCGCACCAGGGAGCCAGCTGCTCAACTCAACGGGGCGGCATAGATTAGGAAGAATATATTTTTTATCTCCCTGTGTCAGGCGGGAAGAAACAAAGAAAATAAAGCTAACTGCTAACATCATCTTCACCTATACAGGAGACCGTGTTCCACTTCAGTGGTCGGTGCAGCGGCGAGAACAAAGTATTTTCCCTGCAACACAGATCCGGGCGGGATCCTGTGTTGCAGGGACCAGAACGACATAATTACTGTCCAAACTCCTTCTAAACGATGTCCGAGTAGTTGTCATTTCTAACATGGAGATGAACATTGTTGGGACAGACGTGTACTTCTCTAAAGAGGCACAGTGTCAACACGATGACACTTCTTTGTTATGCCAATTTCGGAATTTAAATTCCTTGTGTCTTCTTTCTATTAAATTCTGCGTTCTTACATTCAAAATGTAAATATTTTTCAGTTTGAGAATCTGCTGGTTAAATTTAGGAGCTGCAAAGAGTATTTTTCTAACGCCAATTGTCTGTTTACCGCCTTTCCTCCTTTGACATCTCCACGAGCATGCTTACTAAAGAAAAGCTCTCATATATCAAATCTTTACTAATATTTATCAGAGACGGTTAAACTTTTCAGTCACTCAACATCACTCTGTGACTTCTTGTCGTCGTCCATGAATAAATTTTTATATTTGATGCGCTTGAGCAAAGTTATCCTCACAAATCTCCTGCATCACCGGTCATTGTCCTTCTTCCGTATCTTAAGGTCAGCTGCTCTTATTTCTAAGGTAGACATTAATTATTAGGTAAGCTATTTCACTTATGTGTTACGAGCTAAGCTCCTTCACAGATAGTTTAGATTATTAAGAATTATTTTACCATCTTTATTTGAATTTTATCAGAATGTGTATCATCTTTCGTTTTGTTATGTTATAGTGAATATTGTTCCCTATGAGTTATAACTTTTTTCGACAAACAATGATACTTTACAGTCAATTATCGAACTAAAAATGATAAATAAAGTTGAAAGTTTGCATAGTAATGAAGTAAATCGTATAAATATATCATTCTCGAGATTTTCCAAACAAACATTTTTGAAGGGTAACTAATATTTTAATCATGTGGATCCGAACAGGAAAAAGAATAGTCATACCGTTGGTCGATGAGAAAGCGCTCACTTAAGTACACGTAATTGTGAACAAATAAATATTCACATGACGTGTACTCATGCAAGGAGCAGGAAGTGTGTATTCTTCTTTTAAGTTAGCCGTAGAAGAAATTCATCCTCACTCCCATTGCTTTAGTTCGTATGGATTTGCCAACACTGTTGGCTCAACCATGTATGGCATGATAAGCAAACCGAATAAGGCAACATCGCGCTTGCTGAGTGAATTGAAATACGGTTGTGGTTTGCAGAGCTCAGGTTTCCAATATTCGGCATGTGCCGTAATTGTAATTCAGTGTGCGCGTGATTGTGATCCAAACGCTGCCTGGTGCGTGTTCGTGTACGCCAAGTATCACGGACTGAGTGTTTGTACAAACTGTTCATACAGACCTGCCTGCGTCCCTTGCATACAGACCTGTCTGTTGCCTTGCATACAGACATGCCTGCTGCCTAGCTCCAGTTTCCATCTGCAGCCAGCGTACAACCTCAAACCCCTCGATACCCATCGACACGTGCCTGTTTGTTCGCAAGGCGAGAGAAGCCGCGACCGGTGTTGGGGCATAGTTGAGTGTGTTATCAACGACGAGAGTTAGGTGACAGTTAATACGTTGCCCCTAGTGTGGTAGAACTCTGATTCAATGGAAGCCGGAACATTGTTTCCTTCAGTGCGATGTTCACGTCCTTCAGCCACACTTCACCAACACGAAACTCGTAGGGATCAGCGTTAGAACGAGAAGCAGCGTTAGAACGAGAAACAGCGTTAGAACGAGAAGTAGCGTTATAACAAAAGCCGGTCTTGATGCGCATGTTTGTGTAAGGTTTGTACCATCATAGGTACATGAGAGGGCGTAAGCGTACACGAGAGCATTGCAACGTCTCGTCTCGGTACGCGTTGCTGGCGCTGTAACAAGAGCCATATTTACTACCTCGGAGCAGGGCAGTAAACATGGCCCGGGTTACTTGTCTGCTAGTCTAATTCAATTGATACAATGAAAAGGAGCTGTCTTTCATCTACCCCGCGGCACAACAGATACAATTTTTTTGTAATAAAACACAAGCAATCCAACGACATGGGGAGGGGCTCCCTCCCAACCATTTTTTCTGAACAAAGTCAAGTGGTTTACTGTGATAAACGTTTTCTTTGCATCTATGAAGTCCATAAAGACAGGAGAATCTCTACTTCTGTAGTAGTCAACTCTTTGTTTAAATTCAAATATCGCTATTTCCATACCATGACCCGTCTTGAAATGAGACTGACTTTCCGTCATGAACATAAGTGATTGATTGATCGTGTGCACATAGTTGCTATACAGCAGTTATTCCGCACGTAGCCACTCACGACTGCACAGCCCAATAAAGGGTAAACAAACACCAAACACAGCAGGACACACCAACAGCACCACGCTCATTCCACCAGTACAAGACACTCACTACACTAGCACCAGCACGTTCACTCCGCCAGTACCTCACGCTCACTCCTTCAGCACCTGACGCGATTACTCCATCAGCACATGACACGCTCACTCTACCAGCACACGACACGCTCACTCCACCAGCACATGACACGCTAACTCCACCAGCACAGGACACGCTCACTCCACCAGCACAAGACACGCTCACTCCACCAGCATAAGACACGCTCGCTCCACCAGCACATGACACGCTCACTCCACCAGCACATGACACGCTAACTCCACCAGCACAAGACACGCTCACTCCACTAGCACAAGACACGCTCACTTCACCAGAACAAGACACGCTCGCTCCACCAGCACAGCGCACGCTCACTCCACAAGAACACGACGCGCTCACTCCATCAGCACAAGACAAGCTCGCTCCACCAGCATATGACACGCTCACTCCACCAGCATATGACACGCTCACTCCACTAGCATAAGGCACGCTTACTCCACCAGCATAAGACACGCTCGCTCCACCAGCACATGGCACGCTCACTCCACCAGCACCTGACACGCTAACTCCACCAGCACATGACACGCTCACTCCACTAGCACAAGACACGCTCACTCCACCAGCACATGACACGCTCGCTCCACCAGCACAAGACACGCTCACTCCACCAGCACATGATACGCTAACTCCACCAGCACAAGACACGCTCACTCCACCAGCACAAGACGCGCCTACTCAACCAGCATAAGACACGCTCGCTCCACCAGCATATGACACGCTCACTCCACCAGCACATGACACGCTAACTCCACCAGCACAAGACACACTCGCTCCACCAGCAGAGCGCACGCTCACTCCACCAGCACAAGACGCGCTCACTCCATCAGCACAAGACACGTTTGCTCCACCAGCATAAGACACGCTCGCTCCAACACCACACGACACGCTCACTCCACCAGCATAGGACACGCTCACTCCACCATCACAAGACCCTCTCACTCCACCAGCATATGACACGCTCGCCCCACCAGCAAATGACACGCTCACTCCACCAGCATATGACACGCTCACTTCACCAGCACAAGACACGTTCACTCCACCAGCACCAGCAATATGAAATATATTAGAAACTTGGTACATATGATCAACCCATGCAAGTGAAATGGTGATGGGAACCAATAAATGTCGCTCTATCATCTAGAGATTTGCGATCATAAGGAAATCGCATCATTTTGATAAGGTAATGACGTAACGATCATCGACATGAGATAACTTAATAATATGCATAATATTAGGCATTTCCCACATACTGGCAACTGCACCGGTTACCGCAATACGAATGACAAACCTCTCATTTCCTGATGAGGTATGCATTGATTTATTCAATAAATTACTTCTTCTAACTTCCGATCAACTGATGTAGTAATTATTTGATTATTACCTGAAGATATTGTCCACAGGCACGACAAAACTCTAGTGTCTCACTTATGAGGCATTAGAACGAAATAGGTTCTGAAACACGGGTTACTGTTGGGGACAACATGAGGCTTGACATGGGGTTAACAAAAATCACTTTTCTAGTGCTCTTCCTTCGTTTCCTGTAGTATATAGGGAAATATTTCAAATGAAAGTTTACCATATTGCATTCAATCACATCTTTATATACCATTTATTTACAAAAACAGACATATTGCTTTGTCGATAAAATAGATTAGCATCTATGATGATCGAACATTTACATTTCTCTTGAAAGGATTTAGGTGGCACTAATCAATTTAATTAGGCGAAACGAATGTGAATGTCCCGGTCACATTTTATTGTATTGGATATCCACAAATATCACGGGAACTGAGATAAAGCAGATAAACAAAAAAATAGAAGTTTAACGAACAATATATTTACCTTCTATTGACTTCCGTGGACGCATCACGTGGCTATTATACTTTTTTACACATTAGAAGCGGGTTCAGAGACGAACAGATGTAATCTTCTAGCCCATCTAGCACAAAGTCATGTATGGCATATTGACGACGCAGCAGCTAAATATCTAAGAAGCTAAATGTTGACCACACTATTCTGGATATTTCATGTGTGCAAATGAGGTAGTATATCGTGCCATTTGAGAAAAATGTTTAAACGCACTAATAAAAAATTGCCTGTGCATAAACCATGGGTTT
>SDVV010008617.1:0-17122 GCA_016164225.1 Gammarus roeselii | reverse complement strand
CCCCCAGAGCCGCCACCGCGGCCACCAGAGCCGCCACCGCGGCCACCAGAGCCGCCACCGCGGCCACCAGAGCCGCCACCGCGGCCACCAGAGCCGCCACCGCGGCCACCAAAGCCACCACCGCGGCCACCTGAGCCGCCACCGCGGCCACCAGAGCCGCCACCGCGGTCACCATAGCGGCCACCGCGGTCACCATAGCGGCCACCATAGCCGCCACCACGGCCACCATAGCCGCCAACACGGCCACCATAGCCGCCAACACGGCCACCATAGCCGCCGCCGCGGCCACCATAGCCGCCGCCGCGGCCACCATAGCCGCCGCCGCGGCCACCATAGCCGCCGCCGCGGCCACCAGAACCATTATTGTAGTTTTCAGCACAAACACCGAGACCCCTACCACAACCACCAGCAACGCCACCGTCTCCACGCCCAGCTGCACCCCGGTTTGCAGCCGCCGCCCCACCTCCAACAGCAGCTCTTCTTGCAATAATCTCCTGTCACTGTCTGTAGGTTAAGTCCCTCTGTATGAAAACAGACTTGAACTCATCCAAGAATCTTAAATTCTTGGCACCACATAGCTGCATCCTCCTTTGATCACAATACAGAACTTCAGCTTTAAACCTGGTTTCGCCTATCATCACAAGTCCACTGAGCTCAACTTCTCCGATATCCAGGGCCAGGCAAACTTTGGCAAATTTTTCCTTCACACCCTCAGCACTGCCCGTTTGGAAACCTCTGGGGACAATCGAGTTTTAGCGGCGTTCCTGTTCGCGCAACTCTCAATTCTGCACAAATCCCTCCCTAGAAACTGTAGCTTTGTAGACCATGGACCCATCAAGTGGCTTGTTGGCAGAATGACTGCCAGATGCCGACTCAATTCTCCTTGACATGTCATCAACTCTTTTGGTAAGGGATCCAACAGCAACCAACAACTGATGGAAAGCTGACACAAGTTCAGTCTCCTTGCCAGGAACACAAGAAGAACTGGTTCTACCAGAACATCTACACCTGCAACAAAAATACTGCATAGCACCGCCAGTATCCTTCAAAGGACAACTGACAACATCCTCTTCTACCACAAGACAAGACACACCAGCGTGAAATTTCCCGCAGCAGACAGAACAAGAAACAAAGCCACCCAAAAAAACGGTTCACAAAAGAAACAGTGCACTTCCCCGTCAGGCATCTCATGAACCGCCAAGTCCCCGCTAGCAGCCAGCCCAACCCTCCCAGTCAAGCCCCCAGACTGATAATCCACTGCTGCCTCATGTTTTTGGGACTGCAAAAGTGTAGGTCGGAAGCCTCCGTCGACGCTGGTCCTTTGATGAACTTCCGCCGCCAAGATGCTGACACAGCCGTAGGCCTTTAGCGATGCTACTAAAGATGCAACTGAGCCAACAGACTTGTGTTCCGACTGGCTAGCATCTGACACTTCAGTTTCTTCATCATACTGGATGCGAGAGCTGTCCATCAAGATCCACTCGTCGGGAGTGCTCTTCCATCCCTTGTAGTGAATTTTGCGCTGATCTTCTTGGCTCACTTCAACCAAAATACACTCGTACATCTTGAGATCTTTTCAGTTGCACACACTCACCTTGTCTCCAACACTTACAGCTTAGGCATTGTAGCCCGGTTAGTTATTGTCACGGTGTTATGGGTGGGTTGAACGATCAATGCCCATATCCCATCCGCAAAAACACCAAATTCATATCCAATATTCAGTGGCCAAAATATATGAATACACTGCTGTTAATATGAAAAGAAACACTATTACTCAGTGCAGTATACTAGCAGCATACATGGTAACCACCAGCATCTAACACAATCTGTAAACAAACAACAGCTGATATTTAGAGTGAGTGCTGAAGGTCACTTGCCAAAGGTCAATTATTATCCCTACTGCACAATTATCTGCCTACTGCTAATTTTAGTCAGATATTGCAATTACTGCTGTTGTAAGTACTGAATAAATCACAGATTTAACCTGACTGAAGGTGCAGGTTGTTCAAGGTAAATAAACCAATGTCACCTAGTAAATAAATAAATAATGAGCAATTAAACATTAAATGGAGCTAAAGGTCATTATGTTATTTAGCAAATAGCTAATGAATGATTATGATATTAAATACTCCTGGTTGGATTCAGTAGCAGCCCAGCAGTATATTAAAGCTCAATCTAATTTTCATCAGCAATCAGATACCAGATATTATATGGGTCTCAGGTATTTATGGCACTAGGAACTCTGAGTATGATACCACTGTCACTAAATTATTCACGCAATATTTGGCCAACTTAATAAATGCTATTCTTGATATTATTGTATAATGATTGAAATTATGCTGCAGGTGGAAATATGCTATTTTCTGGGATGTGCTTTTTATGAAGATATGGCATAATTACTGAAATTATGACATTTGGGGAAATGTGCTAATTTTTGTGGTGAGATGCTCTGTCAATGCAGTGACAGGCTTAAACTGCTTCTATGCTAATCTGTCAATGTAATGACAGGTCAGAAATACTGACAAGGCTACCTTACCAATATAATGGCACTTCTGCACATATGCAGGCCTAACTATATATTCCAGACACTGTCAATTAAGTGACAGGCCTGTTACACATGCAAAAACTTACCTTGTCAGTATAATGATCAAGGATGATGCTCAATTCTTCCTTACCAGTAAATAATTTAGGGAGACTACCAGAGTTGTAGTAGAGATACTATGATTAGTTGGACTATGGCCGCAAATCAACAAGTGCCAGTGGTAGAAATTTGGAGAGCGATGGAAAACTACTGATGTAATTTATAGCTAGCTCCAGACACTTTGGACCAACACTAATAGCTAGATGTTGTCAGCAAGTCTTCTTAATCATGAGCAACTTTCTAATAATCTCCAGCTGGTTGGTAGTAGTTAATGGTGAATGCAGCTAAATCTAAACCAACAACAACTTTGATGCTACACCTAGTTTCTGGAGGGCTGCTTGGATAATTTTTGTGAATTTGAACAGCAAAGAATTTTCTCAATAGTTTATTATATTATAACTTGGACCTCTTCCAGAGTAACAGTGCACAGCAAGTACGATAACACAGAGTATGTGGGACACTATTGTTACCACTTCTGCATCGGCTCTAATGCTCCTTTCTAATTTACCTTAGCTATGCATGAGGTCCAACAACTTTCAGCTTATGATGTACAACCAGCTATTGCACCTATCCAAACAAATAAAGGTATAGGGGTTGTGGTGAATGTCCCAGACTTGATGACTTGAAGCTTGAAGACTAGGACTGGAACTTGGAGATTTGGAGGCTTCTCTTTCTCCCTAACTCCTAGCACTGAGGAAAAGGTGGAGGACACTGCAGGTTGCAGTCCTCTACACACAAAATCCTCAGGTGCCTTGATTGGTGGTGGTGGTGGGGGCAAATGGGCAGGAAAGCACAATGGGCAGGAGAAAATCTTTAGCTATCTGTGAACTGGCCAGCAGTCACTAATCTGGGACAGAAAAGATGCATGGGTTAGGGGAAATGTGGGATGGCCAAGTACATAAGTAATTGGGCAATCCGTAACAACGGGCACAAAAATGATTCCGATGACCAAATATTATTGCTTTCAAGATAATTGGTCAACCCAGATAGTAACAACTATGATTTCCATTGATTTGCAGCAAATCAATGTCACGTGACTTCCAATTAAGGGGCCTAATGTTGACACACTTTTTTGCCACTATTCATTAGCAAAAAATTGGTGATGCTGGGTCATATGGCCGGTCAGTTTTCGGCACAGGAACAGAAGGAATTCTCATACTCAAGTCCATAATGCATACAATTACATAAAAACATTTATAGTGAAACACAGTAGCTACTCCTACTACATGCTGTGGGCATTTTGATGCTTTAGCCCAAGGTACAGGAAGGTCAAGATGTAAGTGGTTGGAAACATACCCATAGTCATTGAAAGCTATAACCATACATAAATATATACGGTTATGTAAGGCACATTACACTTGTTTCCTCACAACAGTTGAGTTGAATGAAAAATCAGCAGTTATAATGCCCTAAATTGGTTATTATCTGGCACGGGATTGTTGAAACACAGTTGACAATTGACTCAGTTGCAAGGTTCTGGAATCTTGGATTGAATCCAGACAAGTGTGGGGTACTACGCTTTTACAGTGGTTGCATTGATTTTGATGCTCTAGTCCCAGTTAACCAGTACTTCTTGCAAGGTAGAGCAATGAAGTTTGTCACCACACATGAAGACTTGAGTGTCAAAGTGGACACAAGTCTCAGATTCCACCATCATATCCGTGTGTTGGCTGCAAAGACTGGTGGGCAAACTGCTTGTTGAAGTCAACTTTCTGTAAGTCCCCAGAGTTTATGGAGCCCTCATATGTTGCACATATTCACCCACTTATTGAGTATGCATCTTGTGTCTGGAACACTGGATATTGTGTGGACTGCAGACTGCTTGAGTCTATTCAGAGGGGATGGACCAGAAACATTGATGGGCTTGCTGATGTGGACTATGGTAATTGATTGAGGACCTTGGATTTGTTTTCTGTCAAGGGTTGCCTTCTGAGGGCAGACCTGATGAAACATTGGAAAATTTTGCATGGCAAATCAGAGGATTTCTGAATGTTTTCTTTTGCTCCAAGAGTTGGTGGAAACAGGCCGCACTGAGTGCTCTTCGGGGGAAAATATGTGTGGGTCCCTTCTAGGCACCAGGTTCAGATGTGCTCACCAGCCCGTTGAGACAGCCTCCTCACACCCCTTATAGCTGTCCTATCCTCCCAAATAGGAATTTTTAGCCACGGACGTGGCAAGAGACGCGGCCAACTGGCCAACTTGCATTTACCACTCTCTCTTTATTGAATCTTTATTACATTTATACAACAGGCTGGCAAGCACATCCTACACCGCGAATTACAACATGACAAGGTAATAATACTCTGCAAGATCTACAGGTCAGCATATGATGGTCGGGGCACCTGCAAATAATACAATAATTAAATGCAATATAAAAAGGGGTCCCTGGAACTAAAGGGCCACTACCCAAAGCCCCCAAGGTGCTACCCAATATACAAGCACATATACACATACAAAGGGGTAAAAAGGTAGCAAGGGCAACAAACACTGCAAGAGTGCTACTGTGCTAGAAGAACCAGCAGACCGGACTGGGTCATTATATACGGTCACGATATGCTCGTATTTGAATCTTCATATCAAAGAACTAACCAGATCATGGAGTAAAACAACCACAGTAAATAAACTCTAAAAGCTCTGCAGTAAAATAACACTTGTTGATGGAAACACCTCTGTATTAAAATGATCAACGCTGGAAATCTTCAGGCCCACTGGCCAATAGACTTTACTTCAGCAAATCACAGTTTAAAATGTACCTCAGTAATCTCATGTAACACATCACAAACCCATAGTTTGCAGTTAACTTTACATTAGTAGCTATAAGGGTTCAACATTCACTCGGAGCACACTGGCTGTACTCGTGGGAGCTATGCTAGTCTCCATAATTTACATAATGAAGTACCTAAGTACTACTGAATAAATTACAATTCACAACAACCCGACTCATGGAGGAGTGCACTCACATATAAATCACTCCAGCACACGGGTGAACTCCCACCCAAGGACCATCCCTCTGTTGCCACTCCCAGCAGCAAGCTGCAGTGGTTTGACCAACTGAACAAACAAAGAGGGGACAGTCCCCATGAGAGATCCCGATAAGCTGGTAACTGACATGATTAAGAGTTACCGGAGAGGAGTGCTCAGGTGTCCCAGAGGGTGCACAATCCTCTTGGATACATAAGTATCCCCCTGGGGAAAAGCACAGGAGCATGGGAAATCCCACTACATTAGTACTAGGGGTCATCTGCTGAAGTTGGTGGTTCTGCCTTGCTCTTCTGATTCCTGCAGTAGGTTCTTCAGTGTGAGATGCATTGCTGTGAGGAATGGTTTGCCTCCTGACATAGTGCAGTTGACGGATATCACTCGCTATAAGCAGGCCCTTGCTAGTCTGATGTATGAGGATTTTGTAGATTTTGACAAGCCCGATGAGGCCTAATTTGTGTGTTGTAATGTAGGTATGCACATTTTTATGTGTGAATATGTATTTTTAATGCATGTATCATGTGTGCATGTGTATGTACATATGTATGTTTTTTTGGTATGTTGTGACTAACAAGATAGCTGTGTGATAAGTTGTCTGAAGCACAAATTTCCGGATCTTTCAGCGCTATTGTTTTGCGGTGCTCTCACGGTTCTGGTGTGCTCTGGCATTTGTGCCTCCTGTCTTGCTCTGCCTTCTGACTGTGCTGGCTTGTTGAGCAGTCTCAAGGCCACCAAGGTGAGATAGTAGCCCACATAACTATACAAACATGCCCTGTGAGTGCACAATAAGATCTAAACATGCTAATCTCATTCTTTGAGGTGCACTGCTGCTTTGATTCCTGTATATTCAGTTATTAAAATTCACATATATAATGCTCTCAACACCACACCCAATTGTGCAATCTGGATGCAGTGCAGGTGAAGCATTTATACAAAATATTGCATGCAGAGGAAAGACATTACCTGCAAACAAATCTTAGAACAAATTATTATGATGCATTTTGACACACACCTTTTTTTCAAAGTTGTACGAATTTAAAGCAAACCAAAATCCTGAACCACTGATTAATTACTTCATTGAAGAACCAGTTATTTACTTTAACCAGACCAATAGCTCTCAGAGAAAGGATAAAATATGTTACATGCTTATACAGACACTAGGCCAAACTCCTCACAATGGGGGGTAGCCAATGGCAAAGCAAACCTCACACTTCTCTTAAACACTCACTCGACCAAATGTAACCCTTTGGCACTAGAGGGTCCATCCAGAAGATCTCCACAACACTTCGTCTCAAAAGTGAGGTCCGAGATCAGTGTCAGCAGCAGGCTGCTGACACTGATCTTGCTCTTGATGCTGCTGCATCATTGTAATGAAGTCTTCCCCCACCAACAACCATCACGTTTTATTACAAGATATCAAGGGCAGGGCAGCACTAAAACTCATCTATTCTCCAATCATACCTATCTATCTGTTGCATGCTCTTTTGCTAGTTCTATGTTTGTCTCTCCTTCTTAATGCTTGCTTTATGTCATCCATCCACTCAACCCTTTGTCTACATCAAGGCCTACATCCACTGATTCCACTCACTTCCACTTTCATTGTCCTTTGTCTCCAATTTCCCATCATCGATCCTCACCATATGCCCGAACCCTCTCAGAACATGTGAATCTACTGTCCTATAAGAAATCTTTTGAGCTGAACATGTGTTCATCTATAGGGATCTAGCTGCAGGTGGTGTAGCTGGAGGCAAGACTGGTCTCTTACCTTTGTCTCAAACCTTGCCACCTTGGTGGCCTCAAGACTCCCCAACACCCAAGCAAAACCAGAGTGCAGAGCAGGACAAGAGACACAAATGCCACATCATAGAAGACTGTGAGAGCATTACAAAATAATGGGGCGGAAAAAATTGGTTAATTGGTGCTTCAGGTTACTGATCATACAACAATTCAGCTGGTCTCAATATGAAAAAAATACATGCATTCATTGCTACACAGGAATTTTAATTCCTGTGTAGTAATGAATGCATGTATGTCAAAATATAAAAATTCACCATCCATCATACCAACAAGAGCTTGCTTATAGCAAGTGATATCCATGAACTGCGCCAGGTCAGCAAGCAAACCATTCCACACTCCAACAGCCGTCCAAGAGGGAGCCTACGAGCGTCGGGCCGGCCGTCGCGAGGTGGCCTGCTCGCGGTGGCGGTGTCGGAGCGGCGGACGTCCTGGATGGAGTCAGCGTCCCAGGCTGGACGCCGCTTCTTGAAAGTCTCTCAACCCCCCCTGTTCACTTAGCCGTCGATGGCATCGGCGTGTACGCGGCCTGTGCGCTGCCCCGGCCCCTGGCTTGCCGAAGAAACACCTGACACCAGAGCCACAACAATCACACTGTTTGTTCCCTAGGGGCAAGTGAACAACTGCCGGCGTTCCTTTTTCTCCTCCTTCTCCAAGCCGGTGACATCGAACCCAACGCATGCCCATGTCCCACTTGCGGGCGTCCTTACATACCCCGCTCTGGCGCGATACAGTGCAGATGTGGAACACGGACACACTACACAAAACAATGCTCTGGAGTCTACAACAATAGAAACACACCACACAGGTGGCAATGCATTAACTGCCACCCAACCCATAACATCAATACAGATATCAACAATACTACCATTCCCCCCCCCCACCAACACCCAATGCATCTCCACTTCTGGAGGCTTCTCTCCTGTTTGTCCGTCGGCCTCACTGACTGCGGCTCCTCCGCCCGGGGCATCACCTGTCCTGCCCCGGAATCCACGACCCGCACCCTCCTCGCCGCCGCCCCTACCTCCACACCCTGTGGCCTCACCACCACCCACTGCTACACTACAGCAACCTAAACTCAATGCCAAACACCAAATTATATTACAAATGAACACAAACGGCATTGGTGGAAAACAAGTCAGACTAAAAAACTTCTTACACAAACATCACATCCACATCGCCCTACTCCAGGAAACAAAACTTAAACAACACTCCAAAACACCAAAGTTTCCTGGGTACAGAACACTCCATTAGGACTGCCCTAACAATGACAGTGGTGGTGGCCTCGTTACACTTGTAGCTCCATAAAAATCTCCACTTACAAACACAACCTCTTTTACTATTGCACAACTTCCCCCTGACCACACTCTGGAACTTCAATCACTACACATACAAATTCACAAAAAACAATACAATATATTCGACATATACAACTCTCCATCCAGTTCATGTCCACCTCACTATACACACCACCTAGACTACCTTAACACAACCACAAACACTTTCACCCTAGGTGATTTCAACGCGCACGACTTCTCCTGGTTAGCCTTGCAGAGAGGTGACCGGAAGGGCTGTGTTCTTGGAGATCGGCTAGATACACTTATTACACTGAACAACGCAGACACACTCACTCACTCACTCACTAAGGGTTCAATCCGAAATACACATTGACTTCTCACAACGTCTCATTTTGCTCCCAACCATGCGCTAAATTGTCAGTGGGCGGTCCACCAGGACATGTCATCCAACCACCCCCCAATAGTCATTAACTACCAACTACAATCCCCAATACACATCAAGCCCCCTCACACTTTTTGTAACTACAGGAGAACAGACTGGGACAAATACACAACATTGGTTGAAATCGTTCTACAAGACTTTTATATTACCCAATACACATCAATCGACACAGCCACTGAACACTTCAACCATGCAGACAGACAACACATACCCGCCGTGTTCGTCCGCGGCTTTAATCCAGTCTTTTCAGCCAATATTGAGGGGAAAATTCAGCAGCAAAACCACCTCCGTAATTAACCTTCCACCAACGACCTATCACTCTGATTCTAATCCTTAATGCAGAAATAGATGCAGATATTTAGGAGCATCAGACGAACATATGGCAGGACATGCTTGCAAACACTAACTTCCAAACCTTGCCATCAAAATTATGGAAACTCATTAGGAGCCTTGACAACACAAACCACATACACACATGAGGCAATCCTTCCACCCAACACACACACACCATCATCAGACCAACAACAAGCAGACATACTCAACAAACACTATGCAAACACTTGCCACCTACCACACCACCCAGACAACAGGAGGATACTCAAACTGCTTCAAAGATTGCAGGCTGATCCAAACACGGAAACACCCTTTACACCAGCCATGACTATAGCCACCATCCGCCAGACCAAAAATTCCTCAGCAGCGGGCCTGGACAGCAGATCATACTTTCACCTTAAACATCTAGGGCCACACGCCATCATGGCCCTAACATACACCTTTCAGTCTTCCGTACTATGCAGTACAATATCCAACATCTGGAAACAAGCTAAAATCATCCCCATCTTGAAACCCAACAAAGTTCCTACAGATCCAGCCTCATACAGACCCATTTTTCTTCTCCCAAACTCTCGAAAATCTTGGAGAGACTGGTTCTTAACAAAATGAATTCACACATTCCACTCTCCCCTACAAAACACAATTTCAGGGCTCAACGCTCCACCACCACGCTCCTCACTAACCTTACCCAGACCTCCATGAAGGCCCGAACCAAAAGAAGCCAGCCTAACAAACCCTGGTATGCGTTATCAACATAAGTAGAACTTTCTACACGGTTCCAAGACACTTCCTCATCAACACAATACTCAACACACATCCATACAAATTAAAAGAAGTGGCTTACTAAATCCTCTTCCGTAGACATGTACATGCTGTCTACAACAACAAGCCTTTGCGAATCCGCAACTACAACACAGGGGTCTGTGCTATCCCCCTTCCTTTTCAATGACTTTATGCACAACCTGCCCATTCCCAGAGAACCCAACACCCACATCAGCTCATACGTGGACGGCCTCACAATAATTATACAACACTGCAAACACGGCCTTATTTCCGGGGCTTTAGGATCCTGCTACCGTATCCATCGCGAGTTGTAGAAGGCAACTAAAAGGGCGCCCCGTAGCTTGGAGTAGAATTGTGCTACCGTAATCCCTGCGTGTTGTAAAAGGCGACAAAAGGGGCGGAGCGAAGGGGCTAGGAATCCACGTTCTCTGTAAAACCTTTCCTTGA
Source organism: Gammarus roeselii (assembly GCA_016164225.1). Classification (NCBI taxonomy): domain Eukaryota; kingdom Metazoa; phylum Arthropoda; class Malacostraca; order Amphipoda; family Gammaridae; genus Gammarus; species Gammarus roeselii. The sequence continues at coordinate 6,405 of SDVV010008617.1, read as the reverse complement.
AGACGGCAAGACGAGCGGGGGGAGGAGAGGCACACTCCTCCAAACCATATTGTTAGGGTCCCTGAATGTGCGTGGCTGTAGTACAAATGATGTAAAGAGGAGGAAGACTGGTGAGATGTTCGTGAGAAGAAAGTTTGATGTGTTGGCACTGAGAGAGACTATGTTGAAAGGTAAGGGCGAATGTGAGTTTGGTGTGGTAAGTGGAAGAAAGTCTGGTGTGGAGAAAGGTTGGGCACAAGAAGGTGTGGTCTAGATATTGAGTGATTGGTTGTCCTTAAGATTGAAATGGGTAAAAGTTAAGTTGGGCATAGAAAGATGGGCATTTGTGAGTGCTTACGGACCTGGCAGCGAGAGGAATGAAGAGGAGAGGGAGCAATTCTGCACTGACCTGAGTGAGTGTATTGAGAGTTTTGGAGAACATTTCAATGTAGTTGTACTGGGTGACCTTAACGCTAGAGTTGGAGATGTAGTGGTGGAGAATGTGATAGGAAGGTATGGCATTCCCAGTAGAAATGACAGTGGAGAAAACCTGATAGGTCTGTGTATGGAGCAGGAGTTGGTGGTGGTCGGGAACAGTTTGTTCAAGAAGCAAGATATTCACAAGTTCACATAGGTAAGGATGGCCCATGGTGCAATGGTGGAGAGAGCACAGATGGATTTTGTGCTGATATCAAGGAGAGTGGCGGGGAGGCTGTTGGATGTGCAGGTGTTGAGAAGGGAAGGTGGAGGAGTGCCTGATCATCTACTGGTGGAAGGTAGATTAAGAGTGGAGCAGAAGTGGAAGGGCAACAAACGAGTGGGAGGAGGAAGAGAGGTAGTGAAAGTGAGTGGACTGAATGTGAAAAGTAGAGCCATGGAGTTCCAGCAGGCATCAAAGGAAGAATATGACAACATGAGAGGACAGGACCTGAGAGATCTGGAGGAAGAATGGGAGATGTTGAGGGATGCGTTGCTGAGATGTGCAAAAAAAATGATGGGCGCGCCGTGTGGGCGGGTGCAGAAGAAAAGGCTGCGAGTGGTGGAACGAGGAGGTCAAACTGGCGGTGGCACAGAAAAGAGGAGCGTTTAAGGAGTGGTTGCTGGTGAAGTCCGAGGTGGCTTATGAAAGCTACAAAGCAAGGAGAAATGAGGTGAAGCGGGTGGTGAGGAGAGCCAAAAGGGACGCTGATGCCAGGTGGGGCAGACAGTTGTGCCAGAATTTTAGGGAGAACTAAAAGATGTTCTGGAAAGAGGTGAAGAGGGTGAGAAAGGGAGAGACCCTTAAGGAGAAAGTGGTGAAAGATTAAAACGGCCAATTGTTGTTGATTTGAAAGTGGTGATGTAGGGAAGAGGTGGGCCGAGTATTTTGACAAGTTGTTGAATGTCAAGGATGACAGAGAGGCTGAAATCGTTGATGTAGGTGGTGGTGCTTGGAAACCACTTTTGGGAGAAAGACTTGTTGCCGACATTACCAGGGAAGAGGTGCAGGAGGTGGTGGACGGGATGAAAGCAGGGAAAGCCCCTGGCTTGGATGGCGTTGCGACAGAGTACCTGAAGAAGAATGGAGTAACGATTTCCGAATGGTTGGTGAGGTTACTGAACTTGTGTTTTGAGGCAGGTGTGGTACTGATTGAGTGGCGCAGTGCCTGCATTGTTCCTCTATATAAGGGCAAAGGAGATAAAAATGAATGATGCATCTCAATAGGTATCAGTCTGTTATGTGTGGTTGGTAAGTTGTACGGGAGAGTGCTGATCAAAAGGATTAGAGACTGTTTGGTCTGCGCAATTGGAGAGGAGCGGGTGGCTTTAGAAGTGGTAGAGGTTGTACCAATCTGAATTTTGCAGTGAGCCAAGTCTGTGAGAAGTACCTTGCCTAAGGAAAGGATGTGTTCTGGGCATTCATAGATCTGGAGAAGGCATATTACAGAATTGACAGGGAAGTGCTGTGGAGGGTGTTGCCTTTGTATGGAGTGGGCGGACATCTGTTTAAAGGGGTGCAGAGTTTCTATGATGACAGCCGAGCATGTGTCAGAGTGGGAAGCGAGGCGAGTGATTGGTTCACAGTGAAAGTGGGACTGAGACAAGACTGCGTGATGTCTCCCTGGCTGTTCAACCTCAATATGGATGGATTGGTCAGGGAGGTGAATGCGAGTATGCTGGGTCGTGGCTTGGAACTGTTGGAAGCAAATGGGCGGAGTTGGCAGTTGAGCCAGTTGCTATTTGCTGATGATATGGCCCTGGTTGCTGATTCAGAGGAGAAGCTATGTAGGCTAGTGTCTGAGATTGGTAGAGTGTGTGAGAGGAGGAAGCTTCAGTGAATGTGGGTAAGAGTAAAGTAATGAGATGCTCGAGGAATGTTGATGCAAGCAAAATTAGTGTCATCCTAAATGGAGAGCTCTTGGTGGTAGTTCAGTGTTATAAGTATCTGGGCTCCCATGTGGAGATAACTGAACTAGTGGAAACTGAAGTGGAGGCGTGAGTGAAGGAGGGATGTAAAGTGTTGGGTGTACTAAAGAGTGTAATGAGCTGTAGGACGTTGGGGATGGAAGCAAAGAGAGGGCTTTATGAGGGTGTTGTTGTCCCAACTGTGCTCTAGGGAGCTGAGGCTTAGGGGGTGAGAGCAGATGAGAGAAGAAGGTTGAATGTTTTCGAGATGAAATGTCTGAGGAGCATGGCTAGAGTAACTCTGAGAGACCGGATCGCCTACTACGTGGTTCGAATCAGAACAGGGATGGTGAAGAAGTTGGAGGACAGAGTGGATTCACGTGTGCTGAGATGGTTTGGGCACATGAAGAGGATGGATGATGGGAGATCAGTGAAAAGGGTGATGAATGCTGATGCGAGTGGTCGCAGGCCTAGAGGAAGACTGAAGTTTGGGTGGATGGATGGTGTGAAGCAGGCGTTGGGAAGGAGAGACATGAATGTGGAGGTGGTGAGAGAGCATGCAATGAACAGGCCTGAGTGGAGATTGGTTGTGAATGGTTGATTTAGACGCTGCTCTGATGTTCTTTCCCGCCCTTGGCATCCCGCTGTCTCATTGTTGTGGGTGGGGGGGGTCCGGCCATTATGAGGCCGCGGAGGTAACCAGTGAAAACTGTCGGGTCCTGCTGCTGACGACGTTTCCTTGGTCTGCACTCGTGACCCTGAGTGTATGTTGAGGGGGTACCGGCCGGACCCTTTAGCACAAAAGGGACTCTGCTGGATAACAGAAAGGTGTCCGCAAGCAAGTCATCTCTCACACTGTTGACTCCGGATAACAGTGAACACCGCATCCACCCCATGTCACGCTCAACAACACCCCCATTCCCCACAGCCCCACTACAACCATCCATGGAGTAACTTATGACAAGGGGATGACATTTAAATCTCACATAGCCAACATTGGCACCAAAACCAAACCCAGACTGAATGTGTCTGGTACTCACTACAACCTTCTACGGTCACTTAAGGAATCAATTACAACACTACCCAAACAATCAATCGGGCCCGTTATCTCCCATGCAAACACCGCTTGGTCCTTGTACCTTGCACCCACACATATCAACTCCCTGCAAAGGATACAGAACATGGCCTTGCGCATTGCAACGACTGCATAGACTACTCCCATTCCTCTCTTGCATTAAGAAACCAAGCTCCTCTCTCTCAAGCATCATCTTGATATGAGAGGGACCTAATTTTTCAACAAGATCTTAGACCCGGCACACCCCTGCCACAACCTACTAAACCCTCATCCAACCAACCAACACCTACATAACACACGGGCAACACACTTTGGTTTCCTTTATGCGACCATTCCTGAATCTACAGATAACACATCTGTGCACAAATAGATACATACACTTCACAGCTCTTGTATTAGATGAACACAAAGTCAACATGATCTTGCAGAGCCACCTGCCTGGGGTGAATGTGTAGGAGTTGGGGCTGCCCAGGGATGACAGGGTCCACCTGTTTTGACTGTGGTGCGGGCACCACACGGCCCTACAATCATACCAGCATAGACTGGGAAATGTCCCTTCCAATATCTGCTTTCGGTGCTGGGGTTTACAAGTGTAGGAAGACAACAACAAGCCTATTGGCCCAACAAGGATGCTTTTTGATAGCAAGAGGATTTGTTCCTAAGAAAAACGTCTATGAGAGTTCCATGTGCCATTACTATTTTTAAAATATCAAGAAAGGGAATGGTTTAGCTTTTTATTGGCAATTGAATTAGAACTTATCAAAGGGGTTCACCCAATGTGGTCAAGCACATCAAGAGGTTTTGTCCAACCATTGCAACCGGCAGGCTCCACCATAACATCACGTCAGTGCGTGATCTATGGGAGCGCTTCCTCGACAGCATCAACTGCCTCAGGGGTGCAGGTCTAATATAGGGCCTGTCACAAGCTGTAGCACTCCCAACACACACACACACAAAGGTCAGTGGGTTCACGGACCAAGGGTTCTGCGCTGGCCTTGGCTCCTCCATTGCAGGGGAGTTGGGGTTGAGCAGCAACAACAATCAGCAACAACACATCTCACACTTGAGGACCTACTGTGGCCATCAGAAGAGCAAGAAGGAAACACCAACTTCAGCAAATGACTCCTAGTAGCTACCAACTTTCAGAGCCAATGAAAACATATTAAGCAAATCCTCTGATTCACCATGCAAAATGTTCCTGTTTTTTTAAGGTTTTTCCTCAGAAGTTAACCCTTAATAAAAACAAATCCAGGCTCCTCAAACAACTACCACAGACCTTACCAGAAGGTCCAATGTATCTGGTCTATCTTTTCTGAACAGATTCAAGCAGTTTGCAGTCCCCACAATATTCTATATTCCAAAGGCATGATACATGCTCGATAAGTAGACAAATATGTGCAATGTATAAAGGCACCCTAAACTGAGATTACCTACAGACAGTTATTCTCATCAAACAGATGGCCAACCCACCAGTGTTTGTGTCCACCATGCAGATATGATTGTGTAATGGGAGATTTCTTCCCACACTATTGGTCAAATCTTTACTGTGCACTGACAAACGTCCATGCCCTATCTTGTAGGAAGTAGCTACTGGTTAATTTGAACCAGAGCAACTAAATCACTGCAACCTCTAGAAGTGGTGCAATAACTACACACTTCTGCATTCAATCCATGATTATAAGACCTTGTAACAGTCGCCCGTATCCAACCCACTTGAGAGTGACGGGTCACCTTGAATGGCAGGCTCAGTGTCCTTGTGTGAGTATCTCTTGAGGACAATTTGTTGTTGTCTGCATAATGCCTCAAACTGGCAGGCTAGTCACGAACTGGGATGCTCAAGCTGTCACATGAACAATCGTCTCTGCCAGAGAGAAATGCTCAGATGCAAGCCAGCAAAGAATTACTAACACCCTAGCATTCCAGCTCAAAAGAGAGCACAGCATGACTCAACACATCAAATGCTTTAGAAATGTCAAGCACTATGACATCAACAATATATCTTTTATCAATCCACCTTCCAATGTCATCATAAGTTCGTGTTTTGGTATTTTTTTGTACCACCAATAGCTACCTAATGGAAATTTATTAATTTCAAACAATATTGAGCTGAACTATAATTTTTTTTCTGATATTTCTATTGAAACCCTGTAGCTAGCTATCTTCTGTTGATTATTTGTCTTTACTGGTAGATTCCTCATTCTATTTGGTAAAATTAACTGGCTGCAGCATGCTAGACAATCAGTTGTTCATAATTGATACTATAGATATCAAGTAGCTAACAGAAATAGCTAGTATTTTTTAAATGGTAGCCAGCTAATTAATCACCAAGTGATTTGTTGTAGCTAGTGATCATGTTCATATTTTATTGTTCCTAATTAAATTATTTTCCAGGTTGATTATTCCTGTACTAGTTATTGTACTGCTGCTGTTATGATACTTTGAGTGTTCGAATTAATTAGGTAGTTTTACATGAATTCTAACATGAGTGCTAGAACAGAAAGAAATGGATTAAGTAAACCTACAAAAGCAAAATCGTCTTATGCTTCCCATATAGTGAGTAAAGCTCTTGCAAGGAACTCCAAATGGCCTGATAAAGTGAGTAATACTTAGCTGACTTGACCTTGGAAAGAATTTGTCCCAATTTTTATGTAGCTGTGTTGTATTTCTTGTGATTAGCTTCCTTCCTTTACATGAACAAACATACCTGCTGAATCCAAAATTAGTAGATTTAACAACTATTTTGACCATGAATAAAATAAAATGATAAGCCTGTGTGTGGCTATGTTTTTCTTTCCCTTACTCTCAGATGTAATTTTCAGCTGATGCTATGAATCTTTTTTCAAATAGCTAGCTGTCAATCATCTCTTAATTTTATTTATACCATTTTGAAAATTCAGTCCTTTGGTTATGATTTCCTTGTGAGAACCATTATCAAAATTATTCTGTCTTATTAGATATATAGATAT
>SDVV010008616.1:0-17122 GCA_016164225.1 Gammarus roeselii | reverse complement strand
TATATATATGTAGTGAGGAGATGCAGACACGCTGCCACTCACTCGGCCACCGAGTTTATAGGCAGCTGCTCAGTATTTACCTGCTATTAACGATAATAATCATTCGTGGGGAAAATTTGTTTCAACAAACATGATTGAATGTTAATCTGGTATACGCTTGCAGTACAAAAATGTCACTACACATTTATAATGAGCATACACAGTAAAGAAACACACGATATTTTAGTATTAGTTACGACAACCATAACATTTACAGAGAGTTGATTTCCAACAAACTAAATTCCTAATCATTCAGTGGTAATACGAAAACTCAATATAAAATGTCCACATTTTATCAAATTTGCAAACAAATAAATATGGCACCTACGGCAGAAGCAGAATTGATAATCAATCCCCGCCAGTTAATTACAACAGATAGAGAATCAAATTCCACATTTAACGATCGGCTGTCTGTTAAATACTTTAGAGCGCAACATTTTACAATCAATATCATCCGAACTAATCAAAATGAGCAAGTTGTAATTACTTAATTGAACTTGGAAAACGAGTGTTTCACCAAGCTGTGCTTACAGAAAGATGGTAGAAGAACGTTCCCATCATGCAGCGTCTGCTTCCCCATGGACGAGCCATACTAATTAACAAGGGGTAATTTCTTTATATCGAGTAGGAGTGGAATGTCTTAAACGAGCCAGAGAATTGTTGGTATTTGCCTTGTCGGTTATGCGACATTTCACGATCCAATGCGCGGATACTTAAGGTTACTTTGTAACTGTTCTAAATTCAACCGATGACCGCTTCGAATGAGTTTTGTTGAAACAAAACACGCTGCCTGTCGAAAGTATTTTACAGATCTTTAGTAAACTTTGCCACTAAGCGTTAATTTGATTTGATTTGAGCCTCGTTTCCACCGGAGCCTCAACGTGAGTCATAATAGGCTCCAGCGTAGGGCGCGACCGTCATTGATTCAGGTAAGTTCGCACGGCCTCGTGTGCGAAAATGTTAGTCCTGTCAAGATGAAACCAAGTACATATTTCAATTGTGGCATGTTCGCGTACTGCGCGGACAAGAGAGTAAAGAGTTAACGCGTATCTTCGTAAATGCATTGTTTTTTCTGTGCGTAATGGGGTGGAGAGACCACCTCATTTGCACAGGTGTTTGGGGTTTAAACAGCTTCGTATAGTCCAGTGTGTTTTCCAAAAGCGGTAAGCTTTTTACGGTAAGTTGGGTCAATGAGTAGGCTTTGTAGGTTGCGCGGTGGATTTAAGAACGCTCGTCAGGCTGCCGCGAGGTTATTAATTAAAAATGGCTAACAAACGTATACTCTACTGGACAATCGATAACTTCCGCAACAAATGAACGCATTATACGTCTTACAGATACCGTCGCATAATTTTTATTCAGGTGGCGTTCGATATGGTTATCCTTGTAGCTATAAATAAATCATTCGTTCTACAATCAATCATCTAACCGCAACAACCTAATGAAGCGTCATATACTTTTGAAGTATTGCCATTGTCAATATCTCGATTTTGATTGTACACAAATTGAATTATTGGATATCTAGAATTTAAAATTGCATAACAACAAGTAGAGCTGAGATGTCATATTCTCGATGGAAAGAGAGAATCTGTACTCGGTCACTTTTTAAAGGACAATCGACTGATCTCGTTGGTGCTTGTTATATCTCAGTCTTTCCTAGTTATTTCTTTCACAAGGCCAGGTGAGCCGAGGGTCATAGGTTTTCTCCCTATCCATCCACTTCACTCTTTTCGAATGTCACTCTGATCAGCGGTTCGCTTTGTTCCTGTTATTTTTCTGATCATTCCGTTTCACATAAGTTTCGGTTTTACCTCATTCTATTCCCATTGTTTTATTCGGATGAAAATGTTATAATTGCCTTTAATATTTCCACATTTTTATAAAATAATTTCATTTAAAGGTCAGAGATGTGGAGGCGAGGTGCCTTCTTGAGGGTGGCGTGAGGCAGGCGGTCAGAGATGTGGAGGCGAGGTGCCTTCTTGAGGGTGGCGTGAGGCAGGCGGTCAGAGATGTGGAGGCGAGGTGCCTTCTTGAGGGTGGCGTGAGGCAGGCGGTCAGAGATGCGGAGCCGAGGTGCCTTCTTGAGGGTGGTGTGAGGCAGGCGGGCAGAGATGTGGAGGCGAGGTGCCTTCTTGAGGGTGGCGTGAGGCAGGCGGTCAGAGATGCGGAGCCGAGGTGCCTTCTTGAGGGTGGCGTGAGGCAGGCGGTCAGAGATGTGGAGGCGAGGTGCCTTCTTGAGGGTGGTGTGAGGCAGGCGGTCAGAAATGTGGAGGCGAGGTGCCTTCTTGAGGGTGGCGTGAGGCAGGCGGTCAGAGATGTGGAGGCGGGGTATCTTCTTGAGGGTTACGTGAGGCAGGCGGTCAGAGATGTGGAGGCGAGGTGCCTTCTTGAGGGTGGCGTGAGGCAGGCGGTCAGTGATGGGAGGCGAGGTGCCTTCTTGAGGGTGGCGTGAGGCAGGCGGTCAGAGATGTGGAGGCGAGGTGCCTTCTTTCCCCTCGACAAGGCAAGCCAAATTAAAAGCCCGATATGTGATGGCTTAGAGGATCATCATATTAAAAAGGGCATGAATTCGTTCGGCAAAGCCAGCGAATAGACGAATCGATGGATCGAGCAACTGACGTCTCTCCTAAAAATTACAGTACAGTCATCGTTTTTCCTTTCTCTTTATTCCGCGTAAGAAGAAGCTCAAGAAAACAAATGCATTTAGGTATTTGGAATAATAATTTTAGATCTCGATACTCTAATAAATCCGCACTGTGTATTTGGTTCGAACTATTAAAGACGATCTAAAAAATCTGTTTGAGTACTGTGCCTAGTACGGAAGTTCTGTATCGTTAATTACCGTTTTATTCAAAATTACGAAATAATTGAAGACGTTTGACCAACACAGACAATTGTTCGTACGACACAGGACAACACTAATATTGGGTAGGATGGAGAAGGTCCTTTTGCCACATATGCATGGACAAACTCTTAGAGTACTATTCCAAACATTAACCAACTACGTCATATGTGAACGTGCGATTATTATCAACGATTTGAAACGTTTAATCGATTCATTTAATTGGCGACGAGTGTCACCTAGGGAAACTCAACGACGAACGTAGGCTATTCAGTATTTGGGAAAATTGTATTCACATACATGGGTTTATTTGATTACATGTCACTATAAACGAGGACAATTAGGCCTATACGCGTTACATTTTTCTGGTTACTCCTTGTCTCCTTACTTCATGAAACTTAGTCATCGTGAATAAGTTTAACTTAAATATTTTGAGCCTCCCACGAATAATATAAGTTGGATGACCCTCAAACTGAAACCGTTCGTAGGATGGACAACGGAGGAACAGATTGGTTCGTCGCATGGAAGTTGATAGTTATCAATACGAAATTACTTTATTATTCGTTGTGAGATACTTACTAGGACCACTGGCCAGTAGGCTGTAGTTCTATTAGCTCGCCATATCTAATGAACAATACTTCTTGATTTGAGCAGTCATTTGTTCCTCGTCTGCGAGAGTGAACTGATACGAACGATCATTTGTTCCTCGTCTGCGAGAGTGAACTGATACGAACGATCATTTGTTCCTCGTCTGCGAGATCAAACTGATGAGAGCGATCATCTGTCCCTCGTCTGCGTGAGCGAACTGACCCGAGCGATCATTTGTCCCTCGTCTGCGAGAGCGAATTGATCTGAATGAGCATTTGTCCTACGTCTGAATGAGCAAACTGATGCGAGCGACCATTTGCTCCTTGTCTGCGAGAGCGAACTGATCCGAGTGATCATCTGTCCCTCGTCTGCGTGAGCGAACTGACCCGAGCGATCATTTGTTCCTCGTCTGCGAGAGCGAATTGATCTGAACGAGCATTTGTCCTTCGTCTGCATGAGCAAACTGATGCGAGCGATCATTTGTCCCTCATCTACGAGAACGAACTGATCCTAGCGATCATTTGTCCCTTGTCTGCGAGAACTGATCCGAACGATCATGTGTTCCTTATCTGCGGGAGCAAAGTGATGCGAGCGATTAGTTGTCCCTCATCTGTGAGAGCAAACTGATGGTAGCTATCATTTGTTATTCGTCTGCGAGAGCTATCTGATCCGAGCAATCATTTGTATTCGTCTGCTGGAGCGAACTGATCCGAGCGATCATTTGTCCCTCGTCTGCGAGAGCGAACTGATCCGAGCGATCATTTGTATTCGTCTGCTGGAGCGAACTGATCCGAGCAATCATTTGTATTCGTCTGCTGGAGCGAACTGATCCGAGCGATCATTTGTCCTCGTCTGCTAGAGTTAACTGATCCGAAAGATCATTTGTCCCTCGTCTGCGAGAGCGAACTAATCCGAGCGATCATTTGTCCCTCGTCTGCTAGAGCGAACTCATGCTCGTAAATCGTTGCACTTCAACAAGCTTTGGTGGCACATCGAATCCAATAAAATTGGAACGACTCATGAGATTCAATAGCCTTTGTGAGCTTCAAAGATATGAAAACTTAGATCCAATATGTCGTGATCAATCTTGATGCAATTTATTTTTAATTCTTCAATCGCAATTGGATATATGATGTTATCTCCATGCTTCTTCTCGAGCGCTTTTGTTTTGATCCACAAAATGAAATACTTTCCAGTGAAAAAACTATCCTGGCTTACAATTCAAAGACGACTTCGAGCGGCATATTGGGCTTACGTTCCCTCTCAGGACTGCATATTGGCCTTACGTTCTCTTTCAGGACTGTATATTGGCCTTACGTTCTCTCTCAGGACTCCATATTGGCCTTACGTTTTCTCTCAGGATTGCATTTTGGTCTTACGTTCTCTCTCAGGACTGCATATTGGCCTGACGTTCTCTCTCAGGACTGCACATTGGCCTTACGTTTTCTCGCAGGACTGCATTTTGGCCTTACGTTCTCTCTCAGGACTGCATATTGGCCTTACGTTTTCTCGCAGGACTGCATTTTGACCTTACGTTCTCTCTCAGGACTGCATATTGGCCTTACGTTCTCTCTCAGGACTCCATAGTGGCCTTACGTTCTCTCTCAGAACTGCATATTGGCCTTACGTTCTCTCTCAGGACTGCATATTGGCCTTAAGTTTTCTCGCAGGACAGCATGTAATCCCTCAGTATTATTGCAGGACGTCATGTTATCCCTCAGTTTTCTCGCAGGACGTCATGTTATCCCTCAGTTTTCTCGCAGGACGTCATGTTATCACTCAGTTTTCTCGCAGGACGTCATGTTATCCCTCAGTTTTCTCGCAGGACGGCATGTTATCCCTCAAATTTCTCGCAAGACGTCATGTTATTCCTCAGTTTTCTCGCAGGACGTCATGTTATCCCTCACTTTTCTCAGAGGACGGCATGTTATCCCTCAGTTCTCTAGCAGGACGGCATGTTATCCCTCAGTTTTCTCGCAAGACGTCATGTTATCCCTCAGTTTTCTCGCAAGACGTCATGTTATCCCTCAGTTTTCTCGCAAGACGTCATGTTATCCCTCAGTTTTCTCGCAGGACGGCATGTTATCCCTCAGTTTTCTAGCAGGACGGCATGTTATCCCTCAGTTCTCTCGCAGGACGGCATGTTACCCTTCAGTTCTCTCGCAGGACGGCTTGTTATCCCTCAGTTCTCTCTCAACGGATGCGACCCGTTTATCATCACGTCAGTGAGCGGGCTGTGTTGTCCCGCTCTCATACAAGTAACGGGCCGTAAATAGGGACAGCCAATCCTATTTATTACGCGTATCAGAGGAGAGTGAAGGAAACACCAGGTTTATAGAACATCTATTATACTGCCTATTGACTAAATTGTTCGATCCTTTTGTGTTGTTTTTTACTAACGTTTCAATTACTAAATATTATTCTACAACCACTTTTGTTCCTGACTTGTTTCGTTGTACAAATATTGCATTCAGTTAAAAATGATTCAATTTAAATGTGGTTATTAGCCTTAGAGGTATTTTGATTTTGCATGTCACCCAACTAAGAATTGAGCTACTTTTGTCGATATCAAATAGGCTTATCAGGTTCCTATAGGTGATATACGCTATGAATTATTTATGTTATCTAACGCTATCTTATCAAGCACATTTCATGAGAAGAATGAACGAATCGTAACATTTCAGTTAAAGGATCCAACCTAGTAGAATATGTCGTCATTTGATTTTTGGCACCACTGCTCTATTTTTGAGACCTCTGGTATCTTTCGTAGTGAAATTAACAGTATGAGAAGAGGGTTTATTTACAAAGGTAAATAAAATATTTAACCGAAAAGTCTTGAGACTACTCTGTTACTTCAGCTTTGATGTGACATCAGCTTCAGTATAGAGGCGATTGGATGTTGCGTGAGAAAAATAAAGACTAAAATGGAACATGTTTACTCAGGGTGAAATGAAAGGGGCCCAAATTGGCACGCGTGTACTTCAACCCTAAGCTCATCGAACGCAGTATAAGTTGATGGGCAGTACATTGTTCCTTGAGAAGAAGAAAACTTGTGTTCCAACTTTGTGAAGCAGAACGAGTTATTTTTTTAAAGCGTACAAACTTTAACGAGCGCAACAAGAATTGTGCGGCGACCGCAGTGACAGCTCAGAGAATAACGATCTGTTTTTCTCCTCTCCGTTCCGCCTTTCAACACCATTTGTTCTGTTGTGCTCGCGTCACCGTTTAATCCAGAGTTTCTCTCCCTCGTCGGAAACATCCATCACGGAGCAAAGCCTCCGAAGGCAGCACTTCGCCCCGCATTTCGGACACTTCCAGTGCAGTGACGAGGAACGGTTCTTTGTCTAGTGGCGCTGCTGCTATTGCTATGTACTACGATTAAAATTGTTGCGGACCCTGTGGGTACTTTTGCGGCGTTTGCTGATGCTTCTGCAGCTGCTGCTCCTGTAGATCCCACAGTTGCTGGTGTTGCAACACATCTGTTGCCACAGCAGTAGCCACAGCTTCTGCTGTGACTCAAACCACACGATTGAGTGTCACTTGTTTCTCTTATGTGTTAAGTTAAGAAGTACAAGCATGTAAACTGTAATTGTTTCTACAGCTGCTGCCTTTAACTGAGCCCCCATTCCACTCTGATTTCCAACACAATATTTCCAATACCCATCAATATAGGATCAATTAATACCGTCCCATAACTAACCATATGCAATACTATATATCCTGACGGCCGTCCCACATACATTTTTAACCCTTCCTCTCCACTATCCCCATCACAATCAATTCTAACCTAGACAAATATATCTCCTTACCAACCTAAACAATTATTGGGTGTTTTGTCAATTGCCAGCTTAAACTGTTCAAGAATAAATACCCTACAATTGTCCCCCCTCCAAAAGAAAGCGGGAATACCTGGTACCGGTATCCAGCATCATCCAATATTTGATGTGTTTCAGCGATTAAAAACATTGGTCGAAGAGCTGAATCAGTTCGATATATTAGAGGAATTCCTGTGTAACCTCGGAATAGATTTTGAATGCCAATCTGAGCTGTTGGGAGAGTCAAGTATGTTCACTATTTGTTGAACTTTCAGTACGTACATAGCGTAGCGCAGCGAAACGCAGTGAAGCGCAGCGCAGCACAGCGTAACGCAGCGCAGCGAAGTGTAGCGCAGCGCACCAAGCGCAGCGCAGAGCAGCGAAGCCCAGCGCAGCGCAGCGTAGCGCAGCACAGCGTAGCGAAGCATAGCATAGTGTCGCCTCCTGCGCTGCGCAGCGCAGTCCAACGCAGCCCAACGCAGCCCAGCGCAGTGCAGCCCAGCGCAGCGCAGCCCAGCGCAGCGCAGCCCAGCGCAGCGCAGCCCAGCGCAGCGCAGCCCAGCGCAGCGCAGCCCAGCGTAGCGTAGCACAGGGTTGTCGCCTCGTGCGACTGTCGTGTTAACTCCATTTTGACTCAACTCCGTCTCACCTAGAAAGTTTCAATCGCGCTACCACAAGTTCGGTCAATGAAGGGAGGCCACTTATTATTTTTATGATCCAGTAACTACTTTTGCTCAGTAATGTCTCAAAATAAAAATTCGAGGTTCAAATGTGATTTTGTTCTAATTTGTGAGTACGAGAAAATTTCACGGAGTTGTTTTGCCATTTCATCATAAACACATGAATGATATACTTGTTTCCTCATCCAAAGCTCACACTCTGATAACGGAACTATTTTAAATATGCGTCGCATCACCCGACATTTTGCTTTCAAACAGAAACGAGCAATTAATTGTGGGAGGTAATTTCACGTTTTAATGGCTGCATCCTCGCACCAATCACGGCCAGTTAATGCGTCTGACAGCTACGAAATGAGGCCCGCAAAATAATTATCTCCTTCCTGCTCTTAGAAATGTGCAACAAATCAATCATGCGAATTCGCCCTTTGATTTTGATGAACGGCTTCTAAACCTTACTTGGAAAATTAGCGGCACATTTTGAAAGTAATTAACAAAATAGGCCTCATTTTTTAAAGTTTACTAGTGCAAAGCTCGTCTTGCAGCTCATTGGAATTCAACTTTCCAACAATATTCAATGGCATTCATTCATGTTGGTATTTTTGACGTTCCTCATTCCCATCATTTGCGTCCTAATCGATAATGAAGGATTATTGGCGCGGAAGGACCCTTCCTCAATCAAACCCTACGAGTCTAGGATTGGCTGAGGTGAGAGCAACCGCAGTATCAGCGACTAGAAGCGGACGCTGTAGGTAGCTCTATTTAATGGGCTGGGGTAAAGGCATCCGCAAACCCGGAGGCTGGAAGCGCTCTCTTTAGGAAATCCTCGTTGGGTTTTTGGTCGGAAGATGCACATTTATTGTATCAGCTTTGAGATTAACATTTATGGCGCGATGCATTAACTGTAGAGATTATCGCTGTCAGTACCATAACAAGATTTTTTTATAAAAGGACCCGTAGGCACAAGGGAAATGCCCTTGAGACCACAGGCCCCAGCGCTCGATAGAGGTTGTGACAACCATCTATGATACTGCCGCTTCCATACTTAATGGAGTTACGGTCTCAGCAAAAGATTCTTACAGGATGTGAGCCCATTTTTCGCCGACCGCCAACTCACAAGGGACTCACCAACTGATAACGTACCCAATTCGCATAGATCCAAGCGATGTATCGATCACTTGCAGCAAAATAAAAACAGTTTCTCAATTTCCTAAAATTGCAGATCTTTAGTGAATTATTCGGGGAGTTCAGTGCTGATACAAAGGGAGTTTTCTAGGAAATAAACTCCTCAGTATGGAACAGCTAATCTCCTCAGTATGGGACTGCTGATCTCCTCAGTATGGGACAGCTACGACAAATTGGTTGCAACAATCATCATCATGAAACTGGTCGCTGTCCCGCCTGTCCGCCACTGATTCAATTGCATCCCTTGGATGAAAAGCTCGATCTACATTTGCCAAGAAAGACCATCGTTAGGTCCCCATACTAGAACAATGTCAATGCGTAACGAAGGAGATTTCCGGCAGGTGGACTGTCGTCAAGAACATCCCTATTACATTAGACATGCGCTGGCCGGAAGGTCGGGTAGTATAGTCCGAGAAGATAATTTATTATCTGAGAATCTATGAGCAGCAAACAAGCTGATTTGAAATGAACGGAAGTCATTTGGGCACATACAGTAATTAAGAAGGCGCCCGGACAGGGAACAACAACATCATTGGCCATGCTTACGGCAGAAGGGAAATGTGAGGAGTAGCAAGGGAGAGTCTATGAGAGTCTGTGTTGACTCGACCTCAATACCGACAAGTTGCTTTAACGCGCTCGCTCTCCTCACACCTAACTTAACTCCTATTTCCTGGGCTTGTATAAATCATATAGTAACAAATAAATCATATGTATACATACTCCAATCCTTGTTCGTCTAGAAGTCCTCAGCCTACAATATCTCAAGTTATAATAACTGGTGACGACGTGAAGAATTCAGTGTAATTTATTTCGTGAAAACTCATAAAGTGCTAACATTGAAAATGTCTCACGACAACGGACAATCACAGAAAATATTCCACCCTACTACGGAAGGCGTTGAAGACTTTTTAGCTAGTTTTGAATTTCAAAACTACCGAGCCCTGACAGCAGCAAAGGACGACGAGCGAGAAAAGGTGTCATTGCTGAGATCATGCTTAGCAAAAAGCGTGATCACACAAATCCAGCAAAATATAAAACCAAACAGCATAAAAGTGGCTACATACGACGAGTTGGTGGCAACTCTAACAACAATATACACGACACAGAAATCCACAATTGGAGCGTCGGTACAGTTCATAAGGAGGAAGCAGCGGGACGGCGGGACGATCGAGAATTACACGCGATTCCTCAACGAGTTGGGGAGCAAGTGCGAGTATGGGTAATGCTGCCGAAGCAGACTCCTTCGGGATCAATTTATAGTCGGAGAACAATCCAGCAGGTTGATCACAGCTCTGATCCCGGAATGCGAAGAGAAGAGCTCCGACGACACCGTGACAAGAGCTAAGACGCTCGAACAAATATCAATGGACGTAGAAGACATCGTCCCGGTACGCTCATGGGAAAAAGTATACCAGAATAAGCCCCAGCACTCACCAAGGCCGGACCGCCGCTCAAATTCACCACGGTATGACTGGCACTCAAAAGAATTCAAGAAAATCTACAGGAATAACAAGCGACGACGCAAGTGAACGAAAATTACGTCTGCATAAGATGGACGGTCAAAAGCAGGCACCTGGCGAAAGAGTGTTCTGCAATCAAATTGAAGTACAACAAATGCAGAACGGTGGGGCGTCTTGGAAAAACATGCAAATTTAAGCCTTACACCAATAATCGGAATAAAGCAAATCACATCGCTGATGGCCGACGAGTGCACGCCCCCTGAAGAAAGAAATTGGATGGATCACTTCACCGTAAAGAAGATCCGTAACAACGGACTTTTCCAAGCTGAAGACGAGTGGCCCAGGATCGAGGACCACATGTGGCTCCGCTAAACAAAAAAGGACGGCTACCCACGTGGAGGCATGGACAGCGCAAAGAATCCTTTGGTAAGCATTGGTAGGGTGGCCATGAAAAAAGGCAACAAAGATAACAGTAGGCAGAACAATTTTTTAGGCGTGTCTACACAGGGGCTGCCAAGTGTAGAATAGGACGATCCCCATTTTATTTCCAGTGTAAATTAAACGGTCAAGCAGTGAAACTAGAACTTGACACGGAATCATCGATAAGCATTACAACAGAAAATTTGATCCGTGGCATCAAAAGTGCTAAAGAATGCAAAACGTACCAGAAAGCAATTGATTACGTCAACAATGTTATAACTGTTACTGGGCAAACAACGCTTGCGGTAAATGTAAAAGGTACGAGCAAATTGCATCCGTTACTTGTTGTTAAAGATAACTTATCTCCATTATTCGATCGTGATTTATGTGAGAAGTTCGGATTATCTGTGAATATGCCCAGAAACTGTCGTTTGTTAGAACGGTTACTGGATGCAATCTATTCAATAAGTACAGTGAGTTTCTGTCTCCTAACTACAGGAACAACGTTAAACACTAGGTTAATATTAAGGTTGATAGTGACTGTAAACCCATGTTCTATAGACCACGAAGCGTTCCATTTCGATACAGATGTCTAGCAAAGAAAAGCTAACAAATTTGGAAAACGCTGGAATAATTGAAATACTGGATCACTCTGATTGGGCTTGCCCAGTGGTTGCAGTTTTAAAGCCCAATGGTAAAATACGACTGTGCGGCAACTTCGCTTTAACTATCAATAAATTCACAGAAATGATTACGTACCCAATGCCCACTCTTTACTTCGTGCGAGGGAACACTAGAGATGCTTAAGTATTTTTACGTATTGATTTACAAAAAGCGTACCTACAACTTCCGTTAGACGTGGAGTCCAAAAAATACACAGTCATTACTACGTCAGAGGGGCTTTCTAGTATAATTACTTTCCGTTTGGCATATCTCCGGCTGGTGCAATATTCCAGTGCTTCATTTCGCAAATTCTTTCCAGCGTAACCAATACAATATGTTATATGGATGATGTATTAGTACTTATTACAACGCAGGAAGAACATCTAGAGGTATTAGACAAGGTATTCACAGCCTTACATGGTGCAGGTGTCAAAATAAATAACAGCAAGTCCTGTTATTTCTCGAATAGTGTTGAGTACTTAGGTCATGTGTTGTCAAACGAGGGGGCACAAACTAACCCTCTGGAAGTTCATGCAATTTTAGAAGCACCTTGCCCATCAAATGTTAGAGAAATGCAGAGTTTTGTGGGAATGTGTACTTATTTCAGCAGATACATACCAAATTTCAGCAATTCATTTGTACCATTGTACGCCCTACTGAAGAAAAATTCTAAATTCATTTGGAAGCACTGTCATCAGTCATGTTTTGAGGCAATCAAAAATTACTTTAGAGGTTCTAAAATATTAAAATTGTTTGACCCTAATCGCGGAACAGCCATTGAGACAGATGCTAGCAATTACGGTATGGCTGCAGTTTTATTGCTGAAACACAACGAGGCTTTCATGTCTGTTCAATTTGCCTCAAAGACTTTAACAAGGGCCCAAAAGAATTACGCTACCATCGACAAAGAGGAATTAGCAGTCATGTTTCGAGTTCAAAGATTTCGTGAATACTTATTGAGAGGTAAATTTAAAATTTGCTCTGACCATAAACCATTATTAAAATTACTGGGGGCGTGAAAACACTATGCCAGTCAATTGCAGTGCAAGACTACAAAGATGGAACTTGAGACTGAGTCAATATAATTACACAATCGTGCATATTCCTGGCGAATCAAATTGCTTTAGCGATTGTCTTTCACGTCCACCGTTAACTGAACTCGTATTGTCGTTGAGAGATTTGGAATCATACAGTGCCTCAGCGAGAGTCGTTAGCGTGGAATATCAAAAAGATTCACACATGTCCCAAGTCAGGCATTACATTATGCATGGGTTCCTAACAACGGTAGAGGAAGTCATACAATCATTCCAGAAGGCAAAGGATAACCTGTCACTTTTCAATAACTGCATAATGGAAGGTAATAGGGTGGTGATCCCACAACGCCACAGACACAAGGTCTTGGAACTACTAAGTTTAAATCATTTCGGCATATTGGCAATGAAGGAGATTGCCCGTTCATTGGTGTGTCATCCTAAGATAGATGAAGACATTGAGAACTTCATTAAAGTGTGTAGCAAATGCGTGACAAATGCCAGAATCCCTAAGCAGACTTCAAAGAGTGAATGGGCCAAGACCCATAAGCAGATGTTCGAGGTTACACATTGACCATTGTTTCTTTCAAATTAAAATTATCTTAGTCGTGGTTTGCGCACTGACCCGTTTTATTGAGGCGGGAAGAGTAAAGAGTGTAAGTTCTGAAATAACAATAGAGGTGTTAGATACAATATTCGCTCGAAATAGCATACCTTCCTCCATAGTATCAGACAAAAGTAGCTCATTCACGTCAGAAGATTTTAAAAACTACTTAGCACAAAAGGCTATTGAGCATGTGAGGTCTGCGCCTTATCACCCGAGCTCAAATGGTCAAGCTGAACGCAGCGTAGTCATAATAATATAATTAAAAGTCGCATGAGTAAGCTACAGGTATTGTAAATGAAAGGTTACGCCACGTATTGTTACATTTTGCAACACCCCACATTCCGTGACGGGCGTTGCTCCAGCTGTATTATTAAATGGTAGAGTGTATGTAACGGAAAAGGAGCAAATTAACACTTGGTATGCTCCGAAGAAATGACATCAAAAAACTGTAAGTATTACTATGTTTCAAGTAGGGGACAATGTACATGTGTTAAACTTGAGACAAGGCCTAAATGACTAGATGGCGTTGTTAAAGAAAAAAATGTTGTATATATGTCTGAAATTTATGTAACTAAACTAGATGTCATATGGACGAGACATGTTGAACAGCTGCTACCAGGAAACACCCAACCTCGCGACGACGAGGATATAAGAAACATTTGTCTGGAAGAATGCTTGAGAGACAGTCTACGGAAAGAATCTGAGTTACGTGAACGAATGCAAAATGAGAATGCTAATGGCAACGCATCTGTGAATGATCGCTATGAATACGGTGATGAATTGAGACTGAGAATGTCTGATACACACGCAATACAAAATGAACCAATGCAGGAAATACCAAGTAATGACCAACCAAGACGTTCTGGCAGAGAGCGTCGCCCAGTCGATCGATAGATAGCCGGGAATAAAGCGTACAGAACATGGTAAATATAAATGATGTAACTGACCATGATGGAGACCAATGCTTGGTCCTGTATAATATGTTGGTACCAGGGCAATGTCAATGCGTAACGAAGGAGATTTCCGGCAAGTAGACGGTCGTCAAGAACATGCGCTGGCCGGAAGGTCGGGTAGTATAGTCCGACAAGGTAATTTATAATATGAGAACCTATGAGCAGTAAACAAGCTGATCTGAAATGAACGGAAGTCATTTGGGCGCATACAGCAATTAAGATGACGTCCGGACAGGGAACATCAAGATCATTGGCCATGCTTACGACAGAAGTGAAATGTGCGGAGCAGCGAGGGATAGTCTAGGAGAGTCAGTGTTGACTCGACCCCGACACCGACTGGTTGCTTGAACATGCTCGCTCCCCCCTTACACCTAACACAACTCTCATTTTCTCGACTTGTATAAATTGTATAGTTGCAAATAAATTGTATTTATAATCCAATCCTTGTTTGCCTGGAAGTCCTCAGTCTACAATATTTTAAGATATAATAAACCTTCCTGGGATTGAAAACCTTCATTCATTGTTTTTGTTACGTGGGTTCAATTGCAATAAATGAAGCATGTCTTGGAATATTTTATTGGTCACTCGCATCTCCCACAGTAAGAGTTGTTCTCAGGCTTTGATGATGTCCTGGCAATGAAGGCGTTTTATTATTGCGACGGTTGATTCTTATTAATTAGAGACAGGGATTGCATTGGTAGCAGTCACAGTGTTGATCGTGATAGTGAATTTCAGGCAGTCATCACATTCACAGCATTCATAAATAAATATACTATTATTCTCTATTTCAAACTCATAAAACTCAAACCGTTTCGAGATGTCACGAAAAAGAAATCGCAGTTGGATTTATCAAACTGACTCAATGTTCCACTCATAATCAGCTCTTTTCTCGTTCTGTTTCGCTCAAACCTGCTTCCACACGAATCTCGAATATTGTCGTTACTATTACCGTGTTTGCATAAATTTAACAGTTGAAGATTATGGTTTGATAATTAGTGTTGTGAGGTCTATATTACAGACTGTCCAAACGTGCTGTCAGCTTTTAACAAGAAAGCCACAAAAGGGCGTTGTCAATCCCGATTGAGCGGTCAAACCCCAGAGCCAACAGGTCACACTGACTAGAGTTCAGCTGTTATGGCAAGTTAGCCACGCTGGCCCCAAAGTTGGGAAAAGAGGCATAGCTTTACACATACATGTGTGATTCGTAATGTGTCCGTAACTGTCGAATGAGGGCCTTTTTGTTGTATAGAGATTGAGTATTCGAGCTTGTCCTGGCCTCAACTCCTACGGCTTCAGCCTGCCATGTGTAATTCATGTAAATAAAGTTATATTATTAGTGTTATCGTGGTTACGTACTCCGCCCTTTTTTGAATCATGAAGTGGTTTATACGTGAATATAGCCGGCCTGATTTTTTCAGAACAGAATTGCTCGCCTGCCCTTCATGCAGTTGAAATGGACCAGGGGCGCACACCAACGCGAATCCGCAGTTTGAAAAATAAATCTCCGTGAATGTTTGTCGATGGGTGCATATTTCTGTTGGAATTTTCTTGTGAGTTCTTCTTGTTCAAATAAAGCTCAATGTACAAAACTCAAGCGCAGAGATGAATTGCCATGACTGTTTCCATTCTGCATATTTTCTATGAGTTGCAAAGAGGCTTTTTTATCGGTTAATTCGATCTACAAACTCACGCATCGAATTAGCCAATAAAAAAAGCCTCTGGGCAACCCATATAAAACACTCCCAGTTTGACGAAAGGTGAAACAAATTTTGCATACTAAGCTGCAAATTAACGTTTGAAGCAAAACCTGTGGAAACAATATGCGATTTACATTTTTAATCAAGCTCCTAATCTTCAACAAAAAATATACTTTATCGTAGAAATGGGAAGGTGACATTGTTAATGTCTGTCAAGTTGTATAGACCAGTAATTTCCATCTATTTAGGATTTTAAAAGAATGACCAACATCGTATTTGGCACTCCTTCAGTCCACCCATCGCTGATCACCAGGAAAAGAGAAGAGCCACCGCGGTCCCACTGGTTGCTGGTCGTCGATTCGAAGCAATTTGGAGTTAAAGATTGGAAGGATGAAAAGGATTGGCTGGCTAAAGACTGCATGAGAAAGGAGGATACCAGTTTCTGTCACCAAAAGACAGACACATTCACGAAACCATTTGAGAATTGACATCAAAACAATACTGTTCAAACAAACAAGATTATTTGCTGAAGCAACAAAATAATCATTTTTCCTGTCAAGTAATTTAATAAAGACAATGACAAGTTTGTCTACATATTATTAACACATATTCTGACTCCTGATCACAACTGGATTGGGTTTAATCAATTAACTAACGCTAATTTGTCTCACTCTCCGAGCCATGCCACCAGGTGTCTCTACAGTGGCATGTGAAGCGGGGAGTATGAGGTGTCTCTACAGTGGCATGTGATGCGGGGAGTATGAGGTGTCTCTACAGTGGCATGTGAAGCGGGGAGTATGAGGTGTCTCTACATTGGCATGTGAAGCGGGGAGTATGAGGTGTCTCTACAGTGACATGTGAAGCGGGGAGCATGAGGTGTCTCTACAGTGGCATGTGAAGCGGGGAGTATGAGGTGTCTCTACAGTGGCATGTGATGCGGGGAGTATGAGGTGTCTCAACAGTGGCATGTGCTGCGGGGAGTATGAGGTGTCTCTACAGTGGCATGTGATGCGGGGAGTATGAGGTGTCTCTACAGTGGCATGTGAAGCGGGGAGTATGAGGTGTCTCTACAGTGGCATGTGATGCGGGGAGTATGAGGTGTCTTTACAGTGGCATGTGATGCGGGGAGTATGAGGTGTCTCTAC
>SDVV010008615.1:0-17122 GCA_016164225.1 Gammarus roeselii | reverse complement strand
GTTTTGTTGTATACCCTTGTATTTTCCGGCCCACTTCGACCAAGCACTAAATGCTGGCCATTGCCGATCACTGTTTCTTTCGTGACAGCAGGGAACTTACAGGCGGAGGCAGACAAAGGGACCTGACAGCGACAACTCCGCTCACTGACATGGTCTGCTTCATCCTATATACGTGTCCTATTTGCATACTCCTTTATGCGTGTCATATTTGCGTAGAGTTTACTCAATATGTTCTTGAACTCGATGCCATGTTAATCATCCTCAACTTATTCCACCCACGCTCATCTTCCCTCATTCTCTTTCTTAGGTAAATTAGGGAAAAAAAAGATCGGCATAGTATTGAACCAAGAAACCAGTACACTTCATATGAATTCGTGCTATAAACGCGAATTCTAAGTTATATCATTTACATTGAAAATAAATCCACGGCTTCTATTACGCAATATGTAACTTCTGTATTGAAGATAGTTTCAACGGTAGAAAACAATTGTGTCACTGTTTTCTCGGTTTCCTGAAGAAGAGTTTTCGAAATCTCCAATATATAATTTCTGGAGTTAACCAGAAAGATGGTATGCAAATATAATTGTCACACTTGGCACTTTTTTCCTTCAAATCGCGTCCTGGAAATGGTGGAGGTATATGTTTGACTAGGATGTCCAATTAACATTTCACAATTCCTTTGATAGGATATTATTTTGCGACTAATTTTTTTCAACTCATATGCTGAACTCAAAAAGATTACGATCATGAAGCATATCTTGAAATGTTAGATATTTGCATGTACATATATTGTCCAGTATATATGGATGAATCAAGGATCCAAAACAAGTGGATAAATGAACAATATTTATCCACTGAAGCGTTGGAATGTGTCTTGTCAATAGTTATTTCTTCCTCTGATTCTTATTGAATTAGGATCGAAGGAGCAGAGATTAAATCCGACGATTTTTCCAATGGCAGCGGCATTGCTCGCCATTGACAGGTTAAACTATTTATACGAATACTTAAAAAAAATGCGCGAGACAAGATTTTTGTAAATATCTTAGCAAATCATTCATATTTCGTATCATATTTGGTATTTATGTCTTGCAAGAGAGAAATTTGGATTTTGTTCGATTTAGACGATTTAATTCATGTCAAGGGAGTCATTTACCCCATAGAGGGTTGATGAACAGCCCAACATCAACGTGCGTTCTCAACCCAATCTGTCTCGGCGACTCAACTCTCCCTCTGTCGCCCACTGCAAGCGTCTGATTCTAGTCCTTCCAGATGACGGGAATGACCAGGCATCACCATTCAGGAATGAAGACTAATGGCATCTGTTGAAGACGGCCAGTGGGAATCGCACGAAGAAGCCATTCACAGTGCAAATATGTCGATTAATATTCATGTTCTACAAAACCCTTTCATGTTAGGTAAATAGAAAAAAAATGATGGACTTCAGTGTTATAGTACGAAAAACCGGCTCGGGACTACAACTTGACTTCGAATCGAGTTCCTAAATTGATGATACAATGTCTTGAACTACGGTGGCTTCTCGCTTGACTTCTTCATTGGCTAGGAGTTGGGTAGCTTCATCACACAATCTTCATATTGATGAGGGTTAGCGACATTTCAGAAGTTTGAATTTAGATTGTTATCATGTGGCCTGAACCTAAGCCACTTCTCGTCCGATAAAATTATTTTTCTGTGGTGCAATGTCAGAATCTGATATCAAGGAACAATCAAAACCTAGGATTTTTTTAGTTTCACGCTATGCCTGGCACTTATTTGGGGCACTAAATTGTGGATCTTATGCGGCTTCATTTCCAGTTATGAAGTATATTATGTGTAGTATTCTTGCGGAAGTCATGTTTTTCAGCAACTAGTCGAACGGGAAGGGTGCGTTGTATCTTCCAGATTCTCTCCAAATCGAGTGGATTTTTTTTCTGCCGTTGCTTTGGAAGCTTGGCGACCTTGGGGCAGTTCCATGAAAATTCCATGTTGTGTGGAATTTTCGACGATGCGATGGAAAAAATGTTGCTGATAATTGCTCTTCTCTGTTCCTCTGATGCTAAATCTTTCCACAAATTTTGATTTCATCACTGTTAGAGATAAAATCTTGGCGTTTTTGATAATGCTTCAGGTATTTTGTTTACTCGTGAATATTACTGAAAGACAAGATGTTAATTATTTTACAGGCATGAAATATCGCCTAACGTTTCATATTTGATCAAAAATAACGGATAGCAGTAAAATGTATTGCATTATAGATACGATTGCATAGAACACAAAGTTTAATCCGTCATTTATCCATTGATTAAATACTGTTTCAAAATAGTAGCTTACTTAACATACACATAGTGTGAAAACATCGTTCATCCCTTCATATGCGTTACTTCACCTTCGGTTACGCGGTTGCAAGGTTGAATTTCTTGGGGCTCTGATCCAAAACTTCAGTGCTTGTGCGTCTCTATTTTAGGTTGGCGGCTCATGAGGTTTCTAACAGAGGTTGACATTGTGTTTACTGATTAGCGTTATCAACTGTTCTTATACTGAAACTCCAACAATGATTATTTTTCCAGGTACCTTTCTGTTCTCGACAGTTTAAAATCATTATAATATAGTGTAAAAATGAAAAAAAAAAGAAAAAAAAAATTCAGACAAAAAGATAACCTTTAAGATGAGGAAACTCCCACATGTGTCGAGTAGTTTATGCCCAACAGTGTGAGGTTGTGAATCAGTATCCTGAGTATTTTGAAATGCCTTCCGACCCACTAATACCTTTCCCAACTCCTTTCCCTGCTGCAATGATGCCGAAAGCATCAACTCACCACAGCCTCCAACAATATGCGCCCGACCTCGTGAATATTACTGAAAGACAACTTCCGCAGTTGACTCACATTACCGCCCTCCCTCCCTATGTTAAGGTGACTACCCCGATATCAGCGAAACCCGCCAAAACCGCAACACTAAATGTGTCACAGTATACGTGTCGAACAAATACAATCCCAGCTCGTATATAAAATGACTAAAATGGGCTCATTGACTTAGGTTTGCATTTAACGAATGATGACGCAAAATTTCATCTCAGAAATTATTGGCTAATTATGCAATTAATTACTAACAAGGGAAAACTTGCAAGGGAAACTTATCAGCTGGTCCGAACGATCCCGAATTGAATTATTTTTTATTTCAGAGTTTTAATCGATGTTAATCTTCTGATCTCCAGTGAGGTGGACGCCCATAACCTCATTATCTTTTTACCCTGCCCATATGTAGCATTCTATGTGTACTGGTTGATCCAATACTTATGATTAGTGAAACACATTTGTGAGTAAATGTAATGAACAACCAGATATTGGGTCTTCACCACTCTCAACCGAACAACCAGATATTGGGTCTTCACTACTCTCAACCGAACAACCAGATATTGGGTCTTCACCACTCTCAACTTCTTTTTAAGGGACAGTGAAAAGAGTATAAAGACAACCTGAATTATTGTGGGGTGGCCATTCCTATCTTCCTGGAGGTCAAAAGTTCTATGTATCGTTTTATTTCATTCTGACGTTTTGCACGATGATAGATAGTCCTTAAACAACGTCTGAAGCTTGGTAGGGTATCAATGTCAATTTATACAATATACTTAGCTAGAATTCATTGTTTGGAATAGTTAGGCAGTAAATATCAATCCACACCTAAATGAAATATAAATCCCATATAAACCTTTAATACTGAATGTAAGGGAAATATTGGCGCCTTGCTGGGCCGAATTCTAACGTGTAACTGTTTTACATTCCTCAAGTCAGGATTTGGCTGAAGCCGCATACTGAGCGTTTATTTTTTATGATAGTAGAACAATACATTTCACTTTCATATCCGCAATGAATGATTCAATACATCAGTTGTCCAATTGGTGCAGCTCGTTCTAAATGACTGTCGAATCAACAAGTGAAGTGCAATGCAAAGTTACATTAAATGCAAAACATGTGATTGCATTGTGATTTAAATATTTCTTAGGTGTGAATTCATCGGATAAAATCTGAGTTTGATGCCATTACTTGATAATAGGGAAAATTCACAAATCCCTCTTGCAGTTAACCCATGACAATGGAATTATATGCGGAATCTGAAACGGTCGCACACCTCTTGGGTGAAAAGTGTTTCATCCCCGCTAAATTCAAAATTGGCGGACCGACATCAACTTCTGGACACGATGATCAGTACACCTACTCATGCCTAGCGGAAGCATATAAGATTTCTAACATGCATGGAGAACAAGTTCATTTGGAGAGCATAGAAAGCAGGTTGATATCTCAAATTACTCAGTGCTTAAAATCTTCATCAAACAATTTAAATTAGGACGTCTTTTTTTCTTTGAATAGCAAATCAGTTGAAATAAGCTGGGCAACATTGTATATTGAAATGGAACATTTTTGAAAAGATAAGTGAATAGTTGGAATGAATCGCCAGGATATTAATTTATTTCCATCAGCTTGAAAGAAGAATATACAATTTTATGAAAATCGTATGACGTGGATTTACCTGTGCAGCTGAGTTTTATGACATTGTGCAGCAGAGTATCATGATATCGTACAGTTAGGTATAACGATGTTGTGCAGAAGAGCGTTTGATATTGTGCAATTGAATATCACAATTTTGTGCAACTCCGAATCGTGATATTGTGGAGCCAGGTATCGCAAAATTGTGCCGCAGAATATCACGGTTATTATCCAAAATAATGTTGGATTTTGTTCTCCCCTTAATCGCCCTTTTTTTCATAATAAACGTCTGCAAGCGCAGACTCCCATGTTAGCTATACTTTGAAATTGTTATATACAGCACATAAAAAGTTATACACAGCTGTTTGATACCATATGTGATATTGGGGTGGATAGATGCTTATTAATTATATAGATCATTAACACTTTATTTTGGTATTTTATTATTTCTTCTTGCTTGGGCTCTATTATTCTTCTCTGCCCTTTTTCAATGGTGATAAATTTTGCATTGGTTATTATTATTATATGTATCGAGGTTGGTTGAGACAAGGTGACCCAGGGAGGGGAGGTTTTCGAGGGACTCGCGGGACTCGGGGACTCGGGGTTTCGAGAACCCGGGGGAATTAGGAGACCAGGTGGATTTGAGGGGATTCACTTGGACCTTTCTGGGGCCCTTTGGGACACCCTTGAGACCCTTTAGAAACCTTTTGAGAAACTGTGGGACCCTTTAGAGGCCCCTCTGAATCCTGGAACCTCTGCTCCCCCCTCCCATAGCTGTAAAACCCATACACAGAAAAATGTTCATGTGAGATGCTTGAGTAGAACAATTAACCATTACAGTCCGCGGATTGCTGGCGGAGTGGGCGAGGGTTGCGTCGAGGCTGGTCGAGGTGCGTAGAGATCAGTCGAAACATGTTGAGGCGGGTCGAGTTGGTCGCGACGAGCCGAAACTGGCCTAAATGATTCGAGACAAGCTGAGATGAGCTGAGGCGAGGGGTCTCGGGGAGCTCGGGAAGACTCGGGGGATATGGTTTACCCTTCTGGATTCATCGGGCTCTTTTGCGACCCAAGGGACCAATTCCTCCCCCCGCCCTATCCCCTTGAACAATCATTGCGAAATCAATAATCTGAGCAGTTTTTCTGCCCATGACGAACCTGCTCTTACTTTCATTCCACGATCCACAATAATATAACGCTGGAGTATTTGTGCGGGAGTTCGTGTTGATGATTTTATGAATGGGTATTTTTTCATCAGTCTGTGCTCGCTCGCGCGTGCACGGACCATGCGCAGTTTCTGGGGTTGACCTGGACTGCGCAGCTATAATACCTTGTGACGCGTTGCGGTTGGAGTCTATCTAATCCGTGATGCCATAGAAATTGTACCAATTTCGACGATGCTGTCTGTGCGCACTGTCGCGCGTGCATGTTATTCTTGGAGTTCTGAGTGGTTGGAGGCGTGGATTCGTTTCGTTTCATCTGAGTCTTTATCTTGCCTGCATAAATAAATTTTACTAATAATCATATAGACCGCGTAGCTGTAAACATTGTGTTGCATTGCTGTCGGAGCTGACTTTGTCCGTGTAGCCGTGAACCTTGTACCCATTTCGACAATGCTATCTGTGCGCACTGGCGTGTGGACATATTAATCATGAGGTTCTGAGGGGTTTGAGGCGAGGATTCGTTTTGTTTCATCTGAGTCTTTATCTTACCTAAATAAATAAATTGTATTTATACAACTAAACCGTGTAGCTGTAAATGTTGTGCTGCGTTGCTGTCGGAGCTGAATTTGCTCGTGTAGCCACTGACCTTGCACCAATCTCGACGATGCTACATGTACGCACTAGGGTGCGTACATATCACTCTTTAAGTTCTAAAGGGTTGGAAGCGGAGGTCCGTTTCGAGTAAGCGTTTTTTCTTTTGCGCACAGTGTGAGTCTGACATTGCTAAAATTCTCACTTTTTTTAACGTTAAAAGCGTTGTTTTGTTCTTTCTCGCACACTTAGGCGTGCGAGCCTACTGGAATCAATGATCATCAAGCCCTACGGGGTAGCCTATTATGACTCACGTTGAGGCTCTGGTGGAAATGAGGCTCAAATCAAATCAAATCATTTGTGATTCGTTAAATGCAGCGACCGTTTGTGGATATGAAACCAGCAGTTTATATCTTCCGAAACAGTTAGTTGAATATTGTTATACCCCCAAGGTCATAATCCCCTTCACTTGGACATAACAAATCCTAATATGTATGAGTAAATACTTCTCACTCCATCTATCTACCCATCAAGCTCTCGTCAGTATTAAGTCAAACACTGTACCTAGACGTCCTTCTAACTACTTTGTCATTATTCGTATTCTGAGTATTCAGGAAATGTACCTAGTTTCAGTATTTTCCTAGATCACGTAACTCTACGAGCCTCGACACCCCCCGCAATAGGATACAAAACGCCATACATCTTATAACATATGTTTTGTGAGGCGAGATCCTCTACTTTATCATGGAATCAAATTGTTGTTTGCCAAGAAAAAACTCAGCGCTTATTTGTAAGAAAATAAATGACCTTATTATAGCGAAATAATCAAACGAATTTAGATGTTTGTTCGAAGCTCTCAAGTATTTTTTAATTTACCAGAAAGAAGTCAGCATGCATATATTATTCATCATTTCATATAAGAAAACACCCGAAAAGCTAAAAAAAAAACAGTGGATAATCTTGATTTACACCGGTCGATGTGTTCTGTGAAAGCGCTCACAAAATACCGACCAGGGAATTATGCTGTGAGAAGGAACAGGATCCAGAGATGTTGAAACTCTAAAGAACAGGAAAGGATGGACGTTAATAAACAGTATTGATTCAGTGATCAGCTTAGGAGTGCCGTGATTTGTTACGGCAGGCAAATACAATCTTCGATGTTTTCAGTGTATAGCAGTTGGAAATGTTGACCTGTTCTAATACAAATGAATATGCGATGAATCCACAGATGAATTTAATTGAAATGTGTCTCAGAAATGTGAAGATTGTTAATTCGGTGCCTGCCATATAATGTGATCGTGTTTGAGATATAGTTGAGTCAATTGTTGACTCATTTTGCTGGAACAATTATCAATAGGATTTAAGTGTTGAGGAAATTCGTCGCGGACTTAATAATCGGATAAGTACTTTAAAAAGAATGTAGAACATACAACTGACAAGAACTGCATCAAATTTACTTCTATGTACAGACCATTACAAACAATACGAACGCTGTTATTGTTCAGGTTCAAAATGTGATCCACTAAACTGAAACTAATTGTTGTATATTATGCCATTTCTTAACATTGTCTTGAACAATGCGAAGCCGAACCTAACTTTAGCTTGTTCTTGTGTAAATTAATGGGCGTTGTGGATACAAATTACCGTTTATGTTTTTCAGGTTCATACCGTCACAAGAATTAACACAATTTGCGACCGCTGCAACCATCTCTAAATACTCCTGCACAATTCCTTCCCCCATTCTGGCTATAGTTACTTTTGATTGCAATGTAACTGCTCGTTGTAGTAGTCGTAATTCAAATGCCGATAATATACCTTGCAGAGTAATGTGGTTCATAGAAGGGGCTGCATATACTTGCAGAAACACAATGCAGTATTTTTTCGTCAAAGAAACACAGTGCTCACGTGTACCAATGAATGTCTGAAAGACGAGATCTACTAAGAGGAGTTGAGGAATCGACAGTCAAATATAACATAGTGACAAGTTCAAACTCCAACGAAAAAATAAACGAAACATGATGTTAGATGTAAAGAAAATTACTGAACGACTGGGAAATCAATAAGCGAGTCGATGTTGGAATAAACACGAGTAAGCGAACGTCTAGTAATCCACGATATAAATATCGGGTATTCAATTCGAGTTCGGAAACATGGGATATTTGAATCACATCTGAGTTGAAATACGGGCGGTGGGTTCAGCTAAACTAGACATGAATGGCTCCGATGGGAAGGCCAGGGTGTCAATTCTGGGCAATAATGGCTCAATTAACTATTACATAAACGGTGGCTGGGGAAGCAGGGAGTGTGTCGTCATTTATATCGTTAACAAGTTATTTTTCATTCTCCCTATGCGATTAAGGTATTTTTAATGATTAGCCAACCGTGGGCAGTAGGAAGGTGTAGCAATGTCGCATGCTTGAGGTTATGAATTGAATTGCGATGTCTGAGACGTGGAAGCTGCTTTCAAAATAGAATCTTTATGTTGAAGCTGTATGGCAACGTTGATGTTAGTGATCAGAAGGCACGAGGGAGGAGCTTACACATGAGTCACCACGCCCAAATGACCGCAATGACTGCCAAGTCACATTAGGAGGGAGGAGCTTACACATGAGTCACCACGCTCAAATGACCGCAATGACTGCCAAGTCTCATTAGAGGAAGGAGCTGACACATGAGTCACCACGCTCAAATGACCGCAATGACTGCCAAGTCTCATTAGGAGGGAGGAGCTTACACATGAGTCACCACGCTCAAATGACCGCAATGACTGCCAAGTCTCATTAGAAGGGAGGAGCTTACACATGAGTCACCATGCCCAAATGACCGCAATGACTGCCAAGTCTCATTAGGAGGGAGGAGCTTACACATGAGTCACCACGCCCAAATGACCGCAATGACTGCCAAGTCTCATTGGAAAAGAGGAGCCTACACACGAGTCACCACGCCCAAATGACCGCAATGACTGCCAAGTCTCATTAGGAGGGAGGAGCTTACACATGAGTCACCATGCCCAAATGACCGCAATGACTGCCAAGTCTCATTAGGAGGGAGGAGCTTACACACGAGTCACCACGCCCAAATGACCGCAATGACTGCTAAGTCTCATTAGGAGGGAAGAGCTTACACATTAGTCACCACGCCCAAATGACCGCAATGACTGCCAAATTTCATTAGGAGGGAGGAGCTTACACATGAGTCACCACGCCCAAATGACCGCAATGACTGCCAAGTCTCATTAGGAGGGAGGAACTTACACATGAGTCACCACGCCCAAATGACCACAATGACTGCCAAGTCTCATTAGGAGGGAGGAGCTTACACACAAGTCACCACGCTTAAATGACCGCAATGACTGCCAAGTCTCATTAGTGAGTCAGTGATTGAGTGACACCACTTACCTGAATGGCTGAGAACTGTGAGGGGGTGCAGCTCTTCTAGCTACGAGTACCTGAACTTTGAAGACACCTCATGTCATGTATACCAGCAACCGTCTCAGGCAATTACCATCTCAACCATTACCCATCTATCATTACTCATCTTAAACTCTGACCATCTCTACTATTACTCGTCTTAGTTACTTACCATCTCTACCATTACCAAACACAATTCCTCACAAACCAACCCATTCCTCATCTCGCACACTAACCATCTCTTTCATAAACCATACTCAAACACTGATGATCTCTATCATTACCAATCTCAAGTACCTAACATCTCAACCATTTCCCTTCTCAAACACTCTCCACCTCAACAACTACGCATCTCAAACACTCTCC
This sequence comes from Gammarus roeselii, assembly GCA_016164225.1. NCBI lineage: Eukaryota > Metazoa > Arthropoda > Malacostraca > Amphipoda > Gammaridae > Gammarus > Gammarus roeselii. The sequence continues at coordinate 7,114 of SDVV010008615.1, read as the reverse complement.
TCCCCAACATCTACTCATCTTAAACACTCTCCTCCTCAACAACTACCCATCTCAAACACTCTCCTCTTCAACAACTACCCATCTCAAACACTCTCCTCCCCAACAACTACTCATCTCAAACACTCTCCTCCTCAACAACTACCCATCTCAAACACTCTCTTCCTCAACAACTACCCATCTCAAACACTCTCCTCCTCAACATCTACCCACCTCAAACACTCTCCTCCTCAACAACTACTCATCCCAAACACTCTCCTCCTCAACAACTACCCATTTCAAACACTCTCTTCCTCAACAACTACCCATTTCAAACACTCTCCTCCTCAACAACTACTCATCTCAAACACTCTCCTCCTCAACAACTACCCATTTCAATCACTCTCCTCCTCAACAACTTCTCATCTCAAACACTCTCGACCTCAACAGCTACCCATCTCAAACACTCTCCTCCTCAACAACTACTCATCTCAAACACTCTCCTCCTCAACAACTACCCATTTCAAACACTCTCCTCCTCAACAACTACTCATCTCAAACACTCTCGACCTCAACAACTACCCATCTCAAACACTCTCCTCCTCAACAACTACCCATCTCAATCACTCTCCTCCTCAACAACTACTCATCTCAAACACTCTCCACCTCAACAACTACTCATCTCAAACACTCTCCTCCTCAACAACTACTCATCTCAAACACTCTCCTCCTCAACAACTACCCATCTCAAACACTCTCCTCACCAACAACTACCCATCTCAAACACTCTCCACCTCATCAACTACCCATCTCAAAACACATTCCTTCTTTATCAAAACTAATTTCAAGTACTTACAATTTCTACCTCTTTATCACAACCAACAACTATTTCAACCTCCGTTCCATTGATTAGGACCCCTATACAAAAAATGAATGAGCAAAGTACCTTCTCTACTGCATCATTTGCCTCCATTACTGCCCCATCAATCCATATTAAATAGAGTAGGATGTTCAACAATGAACACCGCTGGCTCTTTTCAATTCGCCTTTATAGCTTTTATTGCCGGAGAGATGGAACGTAATCAATTGCCCTTATTTGATTTTACCTGTGTTATTAGAACGTATTTCTAAGCGGCTCCGTTTTGAAATACATTGCCTCGACAACGAAGAAAATTCCGTGTCCCAGAGTTTATTGGCTGTTTCTTAACCAAACAACACAGAAGCAACTCCTACATTTTAAAGCATCAAGTTTTATCCGTGACTGATGAAAATGTGAGTTAAAGTTGTGATAGTTCAGTAGTCACGTGATGTCAGGCTTCAATGAATGCAAGTCATGTAGTCATATGGGGTATACGTTCAATGGTTGCTAGTCATGTGGTCATGAGAGGTTTGCATCCAGTGGCTACAACTCCAGTGGTCATGTTAAGTCAGCATTCAATGAGTGCTAGTCATGTGATCATACGTGGTCTGCTTTCAATGATTGCTAGTTATGTGGTCATGTGAGGCAAACGTTCAAAAGTTAACCTCTTATCAGTGTCTTGTGCATAACCCGGCTTGCTCATCAGTGGTAACCAATCATCCTGATGTCTTGGAGAATCGTTTTATGGTGAGGTAAAGTGCTTTTGATTCGAAACCTAACTCCGACTGAAATTAAGTTAGGAAGGCAAGGTTCCGACAATGTGCTCGTAATGTAGTCAGCAGATATGTCAAGCTCCACGCAACAAAACGTAACACGGCGGCGTGACCGTTAAAGTTGTCATATACTACGTATTCCGACGAGAAGATACCTGTGATTCGAGCAAATCGTTGGCCTGGCAGAAAACTTCCTGTGCTACACCCTTACAGTTCGTATCTGTTCTGGTACCTCTCTCTATGGGTGTTTCAGAGGCTAATGTTAAATTCGGTTAGTCGTGAGTGAAGAACATCCATGACGGGTGTGCCAATAATTTTGATTACTGAGAATTGTTAGAAGTGCTTAGCTGGAGAATACTTATTAAGAAAGAGCTTTTTAACGTAACAGTTTCGGGTGAGTGTTTTGTGAACGAGTGACGAGAGCGAAACATCACTCTGGCGATGAAGTCTTCATACGACCTGACGCTATCAAATATTATTTTCCGCGGACCCCATGTTGCTAACATGCAGCATGAAAGCTGACGGTGATTAGCTGCAATCGCCTTACGTAGCTGCATGGATATCAAAGAAAATGACTAACAGAACGACAGTACTAGTGTTTATTGAACTAAGGTCATTGTTCCTGCTAGACACGGAGCTGGGGTGATGCATGCGAGCGGTCGCTCGCAGCAACAGAAACGTGGTGTTGCTTCAAGCTGTTCGGCGTGCTGCCGTCATTTGCGGTGTTGCTTCAAGCTGTTCAGCGTGCTGCGGTCATATGTGGTGTTGCTTCAAACTGTTCAGCGTGCTGCCGTCATTTGTGGTGTTGCTTCAAGCTGTTCAGCGTGCTGCGGTCATCGATTTTATTTACTTATGCTGATAACTGACCAAAACGACCGACTCACAAGCAGCGCAATCTTCACCAAGGACAATAATGGCATCCGTGAAGGATACAATGACCGTACCTGTATATTATACTGATTTCATCTGATCTCAGAGTGCTTGCCGCGGTCCAGTGTAAGTTTAGTAGACTGGTCACTGTGTGACCACATTGACCATGCCACGCATACTACACATAGCGTACCATATATAAATAGTTGACGACAGCCCGCTCCGTCAACTGCAAGACCTCATTAAAAACTGCACGATATGAAAGGAAGATGAGTTAATCAGATTTTAATAATGGAATGCAATAGGCGCCTAAAGTAAGCAGGCGTTTAAAGTGAACTTGAGTCTAAAGTGAGCCGGCGTCTAAAGTGAGCAGGCGTCTAAAGTGAGCAGGCGTTTAAAGTGAGCTGGCGTCTAAAGTGAGCAGGTGTCTAAAGTGAGCAGGTGTCTAAAGTGAGCAGTCGTCTAAAGTGAGCAGTCGTCTAAAGTGAGCAGCCGTCTAAAGTGAGAAGACGTCTAAAGTGAGCAGGCGTCTGAAGTGAGCAGGCGTCTAAAGTGAGCAGGCGTCTAAAGTGAGCAGGCGTCTAAAGTGAGCAGGCGTCTAAAGTGAGCAGGCGTCTAAAATGAGCAGGCGTCTAAAGTGAGCAGGCGTCTAAAGTGAGCAGGCGTCTGAAGTGAGTAGGCGTCTATGCGACGATCTTTTTAAAGCCTTGCATGCAAATTTTTATGTGAACAGCTGACAAAGTCATCTCCATGAGCAGTCCATGTTGCACCAATGAGGCATAGATACGGAGACAACCATTATCATCGAACGCCCGAGCATAAGTCTATCAGATAATGCTTATGATACTGTTTGGCGGTCAGTGTCATGATGAGGAGGGTACGTTCCATCATCACAAACATCAACTTTTGTTACAATTACGTTTTTAGATCCATTTTTAAATAATATTGTCCGAACTTTGCTAACAAATTGTTGACAATGTTATCTGAGAATGTACCTAAATGACTTACCCAACAATGAATACCAATAATGCTATCAGATCACCAGTGCCACTTCACACGTCTACCCTGACCAATCGAGTGAACAAGAATAGATTGCCGACAATCCCGAAAGAGATTGATGGCCTGCCACCTAGACGTCGATCAAACGCTTTCTACCCAAAATATGTGCACAATGGACGTCAGTCAGTCAAATGCAATCGTCAGAACTCGGTTCCCAATTCCCTTGGACAAGGATGAGTCAGCATACTTGACTTTGTCTTGAATCAATGCTTACTGCTTGATTGCCTTAATGCACTCCGTGACCTCTCAATTATTTCGGGTCGCACGCAACTTATCTTTGGCTTGTGGTCAAAAACTTTTAGAAGCATTCATATTTATTCGTTATTTGAATTTAGGAAACGACAGATTTACAATTCAAAATATATACTTTGCCGGTGACTTTTTTCATAGTTTTAATTTGATTATTTACTGACTACATAAATTCAGGACAGGATGCTCAATTAAGAATTTCATACATTCGTTAAAGAGACACAAATACATTATCATGATCTTCAGTTATACTTGGCGAGGCTGAGTTTTCACTATTCCAAGCTCAGGTCAGAGATTAAAATGTAAAACATTTGATGAAGAGGTATAGCATTCACCTGTCTACAATTTTATTTGCATTTTATTCAACTATGCACCTTTGTAGCGGTCACAGATCCCCTGTGCAGCTTTAGTGCTATTTTTGCCTCATGGTTTTGAGAACGTACGGTTCTCGGATCTACAATTATTTAGCGAGTGGATGACGTGAATGGACAAGATGGAAATGGCTAAGACTGTAGCTTTAGAAAATGGTGGACAAACAATAGTTCAGTTGATACTGTATCATTTATATACATTATGATTGATACAGTATCGTTGATACAGTTTCATAGATACAATATTGATGATACAGTATCGTTGATGCAGTAACATTGATACAGTATCGTTGATTCACTATCGTCGATACCGTATCGTGTCGTAACAGTGCAAATTAGTCAAAGGATGATGGGAAAAGAACTAGTGGTAGCGGAAACAGGTTTTCGTCACTTTTTGGTAGAGATTGAGCTTGGAAGGGAGAAGAAGATGAATGAAGAAGGGTCATATAAGTGAATGAAGAAGATGGTCACATAATTAAAACTTTCATGAAAAGAAAAACATACATTTGAACTTCTTCCGGGTAGATAATAATTTGAATGCTGATGTTCTAAAAAATACATGAGAATTATATATCTTTCATCAGTTCTGATTGTGTTAGTGAAATAGTTTTCATTAATTTCATATTTTTTCATGTTATATGGAACCCATACACGTTCGTTAACTTTATTATCTTGTCGGCCAGAAGGTAATGAAGCAGCCTGCCCAACACTGCATTTCAGTATCGTGCACAACACTGCATTACAGTATCGTGCCCAACACTGCATTACAGTATCGCTGTTCAACATTGGATTACAGTATCTTACTAAACACTGCATTTCAGTATCGTGCGCAACACTGCATTACAGTATCGTGCCCAACACTGCAATACAGTATCGCTACTCAACATTTGATTACAAAATCGTACTAAACACTGCATTTCAGTATCGTGCACAACACTGCATTACAGTATCGTGCCCAACACTGCATTGCAGTATCGCTGCTCAACATTGGATTACAGTATCGTACTACACACTGCATTACAATATCGTGCACAACACTGCATTACAGTATCGTGCCCAACACTGCATTACAGTATCGCTGCTCAATATTGGATTACAGTATCGTACTAAACACTGCATTGCAGTATCATGCCCAACACTGCATTGCAGTATCGTGCACAACACTGCATTACAGTATCGCTGCTCAACATTGGATTACAGTATCGTACTAAATACTGCATTTCAGTATCGTGCACAACACTGCATTAGAGTATCGTGCACAACACTGCATTACAGTATCGTGCTCAACACTGCATTGCAGTATCGTGCCTAACATTGCATTACACATTCTTGCCCAACACAGCATAATAGTATTGTGCTGTCACTGCAGGATTGCTCCATATATACCCTAGTAAAAAAAAAATCCCTGCCTCCTCCCGTAAGCGACGCACGATCGTGATTTGCTCTCCTGCAACTGTAATAAATGGAACCTTTCCAATAACACCCAGGGTTTGACTTGAGGGATCAAAGCGGGCAAGGGAAGTAAACAGACACATGTAGGGGGGGGGGGAGAGGTCGATTGGAGAAAAGTCGGATATGGTGGGTGGAGGGAAACACTTCAGAAACATTATCTAAATATAACGTTTGATTCTGGGTGGTTTTCCTGATTCCTTTACGTATTTTCCCCTAATTTACACCAACTGCACGCGTTGCAATGGCGGTTGACATTATGATTCGAAAACGCCCGCTTTATATTTCAAACGTTTTGCATTTTACGCACCTACTGTAATTTCTTACTCAAATATCGTTATTCTGATTCAACAGATTTCTTGTTTCATAACAGTCCGAAGTAATTTCTGAGCTAATGGGTATTCAAATACTCTTGTGTTAGACCGATGAATTGGTAGAACTATGCAATTCGAGCAGGTAACTACTGAGAAGCCTTTTTTCATAGGACTTGGTAGATCGTACAATTTCTGGCGGGTGTGGGGTTCATACCGCGTGTCAGTCTCAAAATAAGCAAAATGGCTGTCGAAAATAGTTGGTTTACACAAACCCTGACAATATATGTTTTCTCCCAACACATATAACTTCTTCACAGTTGGTAAATATATTTTTTCGGGAGTAGTAAATCTAAAACTGGCATTACCCTAACGGATTGCAGCAGCCCTTTTTATTGATTGTTATATTTTGTCAGAAAAATATGAAAGTGCAGTTTTTATACATTTATATTGCAAGTTATCAATACATTCCCCCTCCAGCATACTTTATTGGTGAGGAGCGTTAAAAATTCAACTCAGATTTGGTTATTGAAATTCAGAGTTCTCCACACAATAAGAAATAACACACCTGTCTCGTTAACCTAGCAGTAATTCGTGAAAATGAAAGCAAACTCGAGGAACGCATTACGCACAGAAGATACTGTTTCGGTATGTATGTATGTATGTATGTATGTGTATGTATATGTATGTGTATATGTATGTATGTATATATGTATGTATATGTATATGTATATGTATGCAGGTATATATGTATATATATGTATATGTGTGTATGTATGTATGTGTATATATATATGTATGTATGTGTATATGTATGTATGTATGTATACATTAACTATCTGAACAACATGTTAGCGCAATAGGTTGGTTCCCCAACCCCATGTTCTCCGGATTCAGTAACCCCATATATTTCGTGATTTCATCAACCCAATGTATCCGTAACTGTCGTAACCCCATGTATTCGCGATTTCCCCACCCGTGTATTCATTATTGCTCAACCTCATTTATTATTGATTTCCCAACGCCAGTCTTTTTTTTCTTTTTTTTCTTTCTTATGCATAATTTTGTTGCAGTGTGATTATAATTCATTGAATTATATCTACCAATCACCGTATTATTTTTGATACAATCATTGTCACTTAAACTTATATTGTGCATTATCTTCTAGCTATAGCAGAAGCATATTCATTCCACTTC
>SDVV010008614.1:0-17122 GCA_016164225.1 Gammarus roeselii | reverse complement strand
TGATTGAGTTAGCCCTTAATGATGTTTACCACCATCAAGTGACCATCGCAAACAATGCTTTGCGTATCAGAACCAGCGCGTTCTGCTCCACCCCAATCCAATCCCTTAATGAGCTTCCACTTCCGCTTCGGCGAGACAAACTTTCACTACAATACTATTTTAAGACTTGAAGTCTAATCAACAACCCGGCAATTAGCCACGTCACCAACATATCCGATAAGCGCATTTGTGCAGCTAAAAAGAATATATGCCCACCGTTTTCCCTGCGAGTGGACAACCTACTGATCTCGCTAAACATTAACCGTGAAGCTATTAAGCCTTCATTTTCCTACCGAATCCTTCAAATTAACACATCAACATGGATGGTCAACCCACAGTCGGTCAACATAGACCTGCAAATGTACCCTAAAGCAACTACTCCAACCAACGCGTACCGGCAGAATTCCTAAGACTAGTAGACTACTCGAGGAAGAATCTTTAGAGCACCGTCACATATACACTAATGTCTCCAAAACCGCGGACGGGGTGGGAGCCGCCGCTGTGTACGGGGGCATCCCTTCTCGGCCACCCTCCCACAAGAGACCTCTGTGTTCTCTGCCGAGCTCCACGCACTCGAACTGGTCATCTCTATTGCAAGAAACACATCGCTTCCCCAAATACGTCGTATTCTCAGACAGTCTGAGTGTCCTCACCCAGCTTAAAACACTGCACTACAAACATCCCGTTCTACGTAGAATGCAGCACGATCTCTTTGTGATGACCGAGACGGGTCAGGCAGTGGAATTCTGCTGGATCCCCGGGCACGCGGGAATAAGAGGAAACGAACTTGCGGACTCGCTTGCTAAACTGGCATCTACTCACCAAGAACAAATTTTCGCAATACATTACCAGGACTGGTTCCCTATCAACTCCCATATAACATCCCGATGGGATAAAATGTGGCAACAGAGTAGACAAAAAATGCTTGCAGTCAAACCCTCAGTCGGAGAATGGGAAACAAAGTTCACTAACAGAAAAGACCAAGTGTTCATCAACTGCTTGTACACGGGACACACGTGGATAACTCACAACCACCTGATGGATGTCGACACAAGACCAAACGCACCACCTTGCTCCTGTTGCCACCAAGTGGCTATCAGCGTGAAACGCTCAATGATGGATTGCAACGCACTCGGGGCAGCCCGACGAGCGTTCTTAAATCCCCGTACAACCTACAAAGCCTACTCACGAACCCAACCTACCGTAAAAAGCTTATTGCCTACGGAAAACACACCGGACTATACGAAGCTGTCTAAACCACAAACACCTGTGTAAGTGAGGTGGTCTCTCCACCCCATTACGTGCAGAGGTAACAATACATTTACGAAGATACGCGTTAACTCTTTACTCTTTTGTACGCGCTAGTACGCGAATATGACACCATGGAAATATGTACTAACTTCATGTTGACAAGACTAATATTTTCGCACGCGAGGACGTGCGAACTTATCTGAATCAATGACGATTGCGCCCTTCTGGGGAGCCTATTATGACTCACGTTGAGGCTCCGGTCGAAATGAGGCTCAAATCAAATCAAACCAACAACGGAACTTTATGTTAGGCCTCAAGCAACATGAGGTGAACCAGTATGTCGTAGCTCACATTGATTCAGTCCTGATGGAATTCGATATGCGTCTGCAATACACGGCTATGTTTGGAATTTAGTTTGACGGGGCTCTTCAGATGTGCTGAACGATAATCGTGTTCATGACAACTCTCTCTTGTTCATGAACTACCACTGTCATGAAAAATTAATTGGCCTCCAAACCGTGCGAGTTTTTTTTTAGCTATCTCATGATAGTTTTAACTTTGTCTTGATTGTTCTACCTATCCGAAAGGTCGAGGATACCTCTCACCGATAACGTCCCGTTATCGATAAGAGGTATCCTATACGCTTCCTGCTGTCTTGTGGAGCATTTGGCAATTAGCCTCAACTGTATTCTATAATGTCAACGTTTTTGTATGTTAGCCCATTGCATTTGCCGTAATGTTACTGACGTTTGTCATGGAATACAGTTCGCGTCGAGTGATTTTAGTCTGTGAAGACCATTCCATTGACATACAAATTTCTTTACTACATTTTAGTCAACTAACAAGAGATTATGTTTCCACGCCCACTGGTCTGTTACCATGTTTTTCGTTTGTTTATCATTTATAGGAAAAAATATGATGAACTTCTGGTGCGTATGATGTACAATGTCCATCACACGATCCACATCGAAAGTAGAGATTGAGCCAGCTTCGTCAACTGAGAGCAGGTACCAGCTTTATTTCTTTTCCGGATCCCCAGATCAGAGCAATAAGTTGTGTTTGAGTAGATTTGCTGGCAGAATTGTTCTGGAGTTGGGCGAACTACTATAATAGCACTTTTTTCGGGGTGGGTACTGACATTTTCAGTACCTAAGGGAATTCTGCGCTCCCTGGGCACCCTAGCAGTGCCCAGGTATAAACTATTTATATTTACAAACAAGATGTCAAAGCGTTTGTGTTGTCCCTCTTTCCATCATTGTTGTTCCAATGCGTAGGAGTCTCTGCCTGAGAGCAGACTTCACACATTGAATCCTAATTTGCAATCTCTTCTTCTGTTTCCTAGGCTTCAGGAGGATATTCTTCTGTTTGAAATGCCCCTTTCTTGAGTCAGTTGCCAGCATTTCCCCAAGAGGGAAGCGGAAACCATTACTCTTTAGATCTTTTCCAACTCATCCCTCCATATTTTCGCACTTCAATGCCGCCTCCAACCCTTGCCTACGCCCCTGCCCTTCCATACAGCAACTGCGACTATGCTTCCAGATGACTGCAGCCCAATCCACGAGCCAATGGCAACTAGAGAATCGAAACGACGTCATGGTTGAACGAACTATCCGTTTATAAAATTTTGATTGACACGAACGTGTTAGCATATGTAGTGAGCAATGATCCTTCAGTATGAAAATTCATTGTGTGAATAATGGATCTAACTTATTTTGTTACCTCTTCAGTGTGTTCTTCTGAAAGAATGTTTCGTTATGAGTCATAATTAGTTAATCTCCCTCACTGGAGGCCTCCGTGGTGGTGTAGTTTCAACTGTAATGGAAGTAACAAAAACTGATCAATCAAACCGGTTGCGGTACATGCCGTGACGGAGGTTCATGTGGGCACGGGTTTATTTAAGCGATGCATATTCTTCCCCTTTGGAGCTCTAGTCTGATGTTACATCAAAGTCAGCAATCTTGGAAAATAAGTCATATTACAAATGGCTTTACCGCACCTCCACTATACCCGCACCGCCACTCTACTATCACCGCCACTCTACCCGCACCGCCACTCTACCCGCACCGCCACTCTACCCACACCGCCACTCTACCCGCACCACCACTCTACTCGCACCGCCACTCTACCCGCACCGCCACTCTACTATCACCGCCACTCTACCCGCACCGCCACTCTACCCGCACCGCCACTCTACCCGCACCGCCACTCTACCCGCACCGCCACTCTACCCGCACCGTCACTCTACCCGCACCGCCACTCTACCCGCACCGCCACTCTACTCGCACCGCCACTCTACCCGCACCGCCACTCTGTTGTCGTTGATGCCTTATATCTTTTTAGACGTCAATTCGAAGCCCGCCAGAGTGTGTTCAATATTAATTACCTTTAAAAAAATCCTCATTGCCTTTATTCTATAGATATTTGAGTCTGAGTTGCAGTTTTGCAAAGCAATTTTTTCAGTTGCAAGTGAACGCAGTTTGAACGAGGACATGAAAAAAATCGTAACCTCAATGTTAAACATTGTATCAATTATTTTCAGTCTCTGATATGCTGATATGCTTATATGACCTGAGCTTGATGACTTGATTGACAATTCACGTTTGGGACATTAAAAGTACCTTTCTACATATATTTAGTTATAAGAAAATGTGAGAGATGACTGTAGCCCATATATCTTTGAATGATTCTCAGTTTTCATTATAGCTTAATCATCTGTGCATTTTAATTCTATTTATTTATGTTTGCAGGTAACGTTTTTCTCCGAGATATTTTTCCCGTTCGCAATCGTTGACTAATTAGTACAGAACAGTTGCTATTACTCGATTTCGAATGTAACCAATTCAGACATCCGAGATCATAGAACCAACTGCTTCACTTCAGACACTCTTTCCATGAACACGATGCAGCCACTCAGCGAGAGTGAAGAGTATTGCCCCGATGGTCGTGGCCACAGGGGCGGCCGAGGCGGTTCATCACGACGCAGAGGTAACAGAGGGAAACGCGGCGCCCGAAAGGGCAGCGGAGGCTACGACGACCAAGGCCTCAATCAATCTCCAGCTGCATGGGTTGCAAGTTACCATCAGTACCTTGGAGGATGCGACCATGAAAACTACCCACAGTTTGCTGCCCCTAACTATAATGGTGGAGCTAGAGGAGGCTTTGCTGGATCAAGCCAAGAGTATTCCGTAGCTGCGGGGTATGAAGGTCACAGTGGGGCTGGTTTTGCCGGCTGTGGACAATCTCCTATTCCAGGAGCTTTCAACGATCCTTACTATCATGGTTATGACTACTGTGGGTGCAATGGAGTCGGTCATGGTGGCGTTGGTAGAGGCTGTGTTGGTTACCCGGCACATCATGGGGCCGCTAGAAGAGGCCAAGGTTTTAACGGTAAATTTCGTGCCGGTAAAAACGGTGGCTCTGGTCATCAAGACTTTGCTGGCGCCAGGAGCGGTAATGCCGGTGTCCGTGGCCAAAGAGGTGCCCGTCGACGTGGCATTGGGCGCCGCGGTTACGACAGAGGTGGAAGAGGGTATCGCGGAGGTCACAGCAACAGAGGTCGCAGCGTTTCATCACACCGCTCCAACACAACCGATGACAGTGATGTCGGTAAGAGCAACACTGAGCAAAAGTACGCTCGATCCAAGCAACGATCAGGGAGTAATAGAAGAAATGATGAGAGCAAAATCAAAAAGAATAGTAAGGATACGAATGTACGAGAAAAAATACACAGCAAGCCAAAAAATCCTAGGAATGAGGAAGACGAAAGAAGCAGGAAACCAAAATCCTGTACTTCTTATGGAAAAGGAAAAAGTCGAAGGAAAAGCAGAAATGAAGGTGACAGCAGCGATAGCAGAAGAAGCAGTGATAGCAGAAGCAGTAGTTCCGCCAGTAGTACTGCAAGTTCGGACAGCAACAGTCGGAGCAGTTCGAGTGATAGCAGTGACAGCAGTGATGGGTCTAGCTCAAGCACTGCCAGCAGCAGAAGCAGTAGTGCGTCAAGTAATAACGAACGCAGAACCGATAACACCAATCGGAGCAAACAATATCCTAGAGACGAAGGAAGTTCAATTAAACATCGGAAAGATTGCCGTTGCAAGAGCTGCAACGAACGGTATGCAGACGATACCGGTAGAAAGACGAAACTGAGTAAAGAAAAAAGGCGTGACGCGGAGAGGTCCTCTCAAACAACGAGCAGGAAGAGTGATGGCGACAGGGAGAGAAGATCCAAAGATGGATATGACTCCTCTAATCTAGAGTTCGAGAACGATTCCAAGCACACTAACGGAAGAAAACGCGAGGGGAAAAGCTCCAGTCAGTCACGTAATTACGTTGGCGATAGGAAGAACCGTTCGAAATCGAATAGAGGCTTTGAAGCAAACCAAAACAAGTCTCGCGATGAACCGAGAGAACGTGACGATTTGGGACGTAAAACCTCTTTTGCAAATCCGACGAAAAACAAACAGTCGGCAGAATCTTCATCAAGCACAACAACTCCTAGGCTGGCCCTACTCACACCACGGAACAAACAAAATGAAGGCACAACTTCGTCAAGCACTACGACTCCTAGGCTGGTCCCTTCGATTCCACGGAATAATCAAAATCCCGGCACAACTTCATCAAGCCCTATGACTCCTAGGCTGGTTCCTCTTGCTCCACGGAACGCGGATAACACAGGCACAACACCTTCCCCAGTCACTCTGTACGAGTGGCAATTTCTGGATAATAAGGGATCCTGGATCACATACGGACAATCAACCACTGAAAACGATAGTGGGTCTGCCACTTCAGCGTCATCGGACGACATAGAAAAACACTATAACAACGACCCCGCCACTCCGGCGCAGATTCATAGTAATAGTTATCAGTATGTGTTGGATTTTCAAACTATGACTCAGACCAACAAACAGACTTCAGTGCAGCGCCCCATCCGTCGCATCCTCAAACAGGCTGTAAAACCAGTTGTCCTGCCGAAGAAAAATGCAGTTTTAGGTGGTCTTCGCACCACTTCTAGTACTGCTATCGTTCGCTACGAGTGGCAGTTCAAAGATGAAAATGGAGCATGGATTAGGTACGGTAGCCTAACCCCTGGGGGAGATCTAACGTGTGTAACATCAACTTCCTCAGATGACATTGAGAAGTACTTCTCAAGTGATCCTGATAAATCGCCTCTTCTCATTCAGAGTAGCAGTCACCAATACATTCTAGACTTTCAAGCGATGACGCAGACTAATCAAGTCACATTGGCTCAACGCCAAATCCGTCGTGTGCTGCAGCAAGCTGTGAAACCCACAGTGAAACCAAAACCAATTACCATTCAATACGAGTGGCAGTTTCTAGACGAGCGTGGGGCATGGGTGCCGTACGGCAGCCCAAACACAGACGGGGACCTGTCTTGTGTAACTACAACCTCATCTGATGATATTGAAAAACACTATTCCAGCGACCCTTTAAAAACGTCTCTCCTCATTCAGAGTAACAGTCATCAATATTTGCTGAACTTTCAAGCCATGACCCAGACAAACAAAAGCACATCTGTTCAACGCTTAATCCGCCGTGTTGCGATGCAACCTGGGAAACGAATTATAACTAAAAGTCCAAAACGGAACTATGTTGGTGTTGGGGCTTCTAATTACCTTTATGAATGGCAGTTTCAAGATGAACATGGCGGCTGGATTCGGTACGGTAGCCCAAACTCTGGCGGAGATCTGTCGTGTGTAACCAAAATAACTTCTGATGACATTGAAAAGCACTTCTCCACCAGCCCTAACAGCACTCTTACAACTCAAAGTAAAAGTCATCGATACTTGCTGGACTTTCAAAGTATGACCCAGACCAACCAAACAACGATGAGTCAAAGACCCATCCGTCGAGTTCCGACACAAACATCGCTAAACATTCCCTTTTCTATCCGTAATTTTTTCGACCTTCAAGCAGCAACAAATAACGGAATACAATCTACCTCTGCGTACGAGTGGTTCTTTGAAGATGAAAATAAAAGATGGATTCCGTATGGTCAACCGAATAGTCTCAATAAAACAGACTGTGTAACCTCAGTTTCTTCTGACGATATCGAAAAACATTACCGACAGAATCCAAACCAAAGTATTGATATTGCAAGCCAGAAGCACATGTACCGCCTTGACTTCATAAACATGACTCAGACGAACAAGAAGACTCTCACTGTGAGATCCATCAGCCGCAGACCAACGACCCAGCAAGGGTTCAATGCCACCGGACGTCGCTCGGTTCTGAAAAGTTACTCGTCCTCCAGCTCTGATTCGCTGCCCTCCAATTGGGCTTCGATGGCAGGTTCCTCTGCTGCGTTTACTGCAGTTCCCCTAAGCACTGTTGATCATGAATATACTAAGCATATTGGAATGATCAAGCAAGCTGTACCCACTTTTAATGTTCGCCGAATGTATCGAGTTCAAAACCCATTTCTCTGGAAGGCGTTTGTGAACAAGAAGGACTACATGATCAAACAGAATCCCAGTATTCGATTCAGAGAGGAGTACTTGTACCATGGCACCGATTCGAAGAATGTGAAGGCGATTTGTGAAGAGAACATCGACTGGCGTCTCCACGGGACCAGCCACGGCCAGAGCCAAGGGCGCGGAGCTTACTTTGCCAAAAGGTAAACACAATTTCCAAGCCTAATACAACTTAGTCATGCTACTCATCTAATGAATAAGATTTTAGAAAATCACGATACAGTTGCCTATTGAACACACCAGCTGGTGAAGTCAAACGTGATATCATAAAGTAGTTGGCTATAATTCAAAAATATCGTTCACCTTCCACTCGGAGGGGCTGAGTTAGAATGTAATAGTAAACAGGATTGGGCTGGCAGTAGGAACGGTATCCGGTCAGTAATCTATGGAGATAAGTTGTCGACAAAGTTGAATAAAATCGTCTTCAATGAGACAGAATTAAATATCTAACGCAATACCAGCCAGTTGAAGGGATAAAAACACTCACTGCACCAATAGAGATCCATTTGCAGAAGGGAATCATGGCATAGCCCGGGTTGGACATGGAGTAGGAGCCACTGGAGGGTGTAATTAGGTTCAAGACCTTAGGTAAGGAAACGATCAATTGTGTGCGGGGTAGAAGTTTGCGGGATTGTATGCAGAGACGTCAGGGGTTAGAGAGGAAGCGGGATGGTTTATTGCATTAGAGATAAAATGGGTCGAATAACTGGGGTGTCGGGAATGGTTTGATCAGTTATGACCGTATGCGAATCAGATCGGGAATGAGATCGCTAAAGGACCGAGTTGATTCGTGAGTTCTAAGGCTGCTCGAACACACGGGAAGAATCGATGTGGGGATAATGAAGAGAGCAATAAAAGCAGAAGTGAATAAATGAGGCTTAGAGAAAGTTCGCGCTGGATGCATGGTGTGGAGAAAGGCGTTGGTGAAAGGCGTGCCCCGGAGAGACGTACGTGGACCTCGGTTGCAGCCTTGTCTTGATTGAACTATTTCAAATTAGGTTAGTCCCGTGGGCAAGTATTTCACGGTTCAGCGGAGCTTATCATGCGTGTATTGGTGATCTCGTATCTTTATTAATGAGTAACTATGCATTAGCGTTGCAGCCTGGCTTAGAAAAGGAATTGTTAGTTGACGGTATACCGTCAACGCACCTCTTAGTATTTACATCTTGATCTTACTTACCGGATTTATGGTTCTGTAATAATTTACTGATCAAATTTATACCTGCTTTATTACTTATAAGTTCGTCACTAACGTGACCGTTACTCCCTCCTCCAATTTAGACTGTCATCGATCACAAATAATATGCTACCGTATCCTTTCTCTGTAGCCCCCAGCTGGCGACCAGCTACTCTGGGCAGCAAGGCGTGGTGTTCATCGTGAAGGTGCTGGTCGGGCACACCACCAAGGGCAGCTCCGGCATCGTCAAGCCGCCCAAGGACCGGTGCGTGACCATTTGGTGCCTCGAGTGTTTAGTGGAATACGTCTTATTTAGAAGGCGATATTTTTAATCATGAATCCGTTAGCTTGCGTCTCGAGCTCACTCAGTTGGCGATTGTTTTCAAAAATGGACAAAAAAAACTTTGCATGTAATCAAGACTGTTACATCTTCACTGCTCTTAACCATAGAGACTACCAAGTGATGTTATCGATACTGCACATAAATACATATATTTCATATCCTGCAGCCGGCTTATGTCTTTTTTCACACGGAATATAAATGGGTGATCTTTGGATGATACATGTATACCCCCTTCTACAACAGGTTACCATAATTTGGCAGTTGTCAGCGAACTGCAGTAGTGTTGGTACTCACTTCTTATGATGAAAATTAATAGCGGTATTTATTGGTAGCTTTAGCTGCCATTATCTCATTTTCCAACATCTAACCTCAGACTACATTCTACGTTTCTGCCTTTGAATTAGGTTAGTCTTAACTACCTATTTAAAATTTATAGATCACTTTCTTGTCACAGATGTCATTGTTATTTGGTGGATCTGGTGCTATCCGTTACGGGTCGTTTTTATATAACACAGCCGTCCACTCAGAGCAAAAGCGGCGGCTTTTGCTCTTGACTTATGGACAAACTGTCGATTCCACAGGCAATAACAGGTTAACCTAGCCGCGGCAACGGCGCCCCCCTAGTGACAAAAAAGCACGCTTCTCGCAAATCATAGCTGAACAACGGCTTAGCAAATCAATTCCCCTATTCCTCGACTACAGAACAATTTTTTTATATCTTATATCATCTTGATAGTTTTTTTTTACCGCACACACGACATCATGAGTAGACAATACTGAGAGCAGATGTGTCGAATTCAAATGGTGTCGGATGGAAGGAAGAGAAGGGATGCTAAGACTCATATGAGTTCAGTGCCTCCCTTCATGACTGCTCAGATGCTAGGTATGATATCCCGCCCTATCTCGTACAAAAACCAACACAGTATGCTCAAGTTATTTAATGTTTTTTAAAACCGCATCTCGAGTATGCCGTTCAATTCTGGTCTCCATTTCTTAGAAAATACGTTATTAAACTTGAGAAGGTTCAACGTAGAGCTACCAAACTCATCCCCTCGCTCGCTGCGGAATAAATCGTACAAAGACAGGCTTCGTGAACTCAATCTTTATTCGCTAGAGAAACGTCGAGTCAGAGGCGACATGATTGAAGTGTAGAAGATTATGAAGGGTAAGGAAAACGTCGACCGAGCGAGCCTTTTCACTCTAGATACTAACGGAGTGACTAGGAACAATGGATACAAAATCGTTGGGAAACGTTTCTCACTCGACATCGCGCGCAATTTCTTCACGTATAGAGTTGTCGAAGAATGGAACAAACTTCCAGCGGAGGTTGTAAACAGCAATATAATCAAAATGTTCAAGTCGCGGCTCGATAAGTTCGACATAAATCGTCGATAAATAGCTAAACCGTTCTTTTTCCTGTTATAAAAAAAAACAGAAATGGCACACGAAGCTCTCTTAGACGTTCTACTTCAGAACTATTCCTTTTGCTATCGAAAGGCAACCTAGTGTGGGCCAATACGCCACCTAGACGTTCTACTCTAGAACTAACCCTCCTGCCATATAAAGGCAAACTAGTTTGGGTCAATAGCCATGTTGTTGTTTTCCTACACTTGTAAGCACTTCTAAACCGTATCTTTCAAATGAATGATCATTTCATATTCGTTTATCCTTACATGCCCCTCACAAGGAGAGGGGCATGTAAGGATAAATTCCCCTCACACTCCTAACCCAGAAGAAACCGTTTTGCCACTTATTGTACTTCAAAACGCTTGCGTGCTCCCAACGCTGCCCTTCGTGACGGCCTCACAGCTCGTGGCTTGCTTACAGCATTTGAGGTAGAAGTAACTCTTGTTCTAGGGCCGACATGATGCTAGTTGTTCTCGAGCCCGCGGCCCACATGATGCTCTGGTGTCGGGTCTGGACCCGGCAGCTCTGGAGAATTCTCAAAGGTTCCTTTACGCGCACATTCATCGGATTGAGGCAGAGTCACCGGTCGCTGAGTCTCTCCCTCCGCGAGTGTTGACTTCCACGTTTCTAACATGACCGTCTTCACCTTCGTGAAACTTCATGATACGAGATGAGGGCATGACTCTATTTCTGTTTTTTACCTTCGTTAATCAACTTATACTGTCATACTTGATGATTTGCCTGTTGACTTACCCTTCAACTTATCCTTTCAGCGCTCAATGAACCTTTTCACTCTTCCAAATGAGTTGACTAACTTCGTGGATGTGTAGCATTTGTTTGCCGCTGACGGCAGGAAGGGCTCCCAGGGTGGTGTTTATGTACCATTATTTAGTGTTACACTACTCTTGAGCAGGGAAATTCTCCTATTCCTGGAGTTCCACTGTGTTCTTGGGCCTATTCCACTACAGCTGGCTTGACTTTGTTTTCCTTGTGATGGCTCCCCGAGTTATCAGCTGAGTTTTGACTCGTTGGAGCACAGAATCAATTGACGTTGGGAAGAGTATTCTTGAAGTAAACTTGTGCCTGCAAAATGTACCCATTCCAAGGCAACTTGACTGTGACAACACGTGTATGGCCTCAACATTGACTTCGTTTTCATAGGCCTCGCATACATTCAGGGTTAGCCTTTTCCCAATTAGTGCTGCAGTCAACTCTGTCTTGAGCACAGAAAGCGCTTTCTCAGGTGCCATTTGCCCCTTTTTCATCGACAGTGTGGCTTGACCTTCATTGACCGATCCCGCCCACAACTGCTCAATATGCGAACGAGGAAGCCTCTACTAATGTGTTGGTTTTCGACTACCTAACTCTGATGTGTGTCGTAATCTTTGTCGCCATGCTGTGAGAAAGGAACACCGTGTCCACTTGGCATGGCTTCATCTTCCAAACTAGTATTGACTGCTCATACCAAAAAGATGATAATGGCTTCACTTTCTTGCAATCATGGAATGCTCAAATTATTTTAGGGACTTACCTCTCAGTCTTGATAATTTAGTATCAATTTATGTCTCGCTGATGCTGTAACTTCTGTTTGTTTTATTTGCTCGTGTATTCTATCACTAGGTAATTATCAACACAAAACAGTAAAACAGCAAGTCAACAATCTATCGTGCCCGAAACATCATCTCCTTGGGTGGCTTGCATAGTGCCCTTTCCTAATAGCCTGCAGACGGTAGATAATCCTGACCGTGATAATCTCTCATCTCCTTGGGTGGCTTGCATAGTGCCCTTTCCTAATAGCCTGCAGACGGTAGATAATCCTGACCGTGATAATCTCTCAACATATTGAAGAGCAACATTCATGATGTTGAGACAGAGGGATGGTGAGGGCTCCACCTGGACCATAATGAAAAGAGGGGACAACATGAATTAGGGTAGCAACTCCTTTTAGCTTCAGATAAGCTAGCTTGTTAGTTATCACAACGATATCATTAAGCTTAAGTGAATCCGGTGCACGAAATTGTTCCTACGGCCTTGAAGCCTAATGGTATGACTCAGGACGCTGGTGACATGCGTCTTATCATTCCATATTGTACTTAACATTTGACTGATATCAAGAGAATATTCATAATTGCAATAGTCAAGGTTAAGTTTGCTACTAGAAGTGATGTACTTACTTATAAGTAGACTCAACTTTCGGCTGCTGCCAAGCTGACCCAATACTCTGTTACTCCACAAAGGCTATTTCTTGACGAACACCGATACTTATATTATTCTATATAATACAACTTTTTAATTCGCAACAAAATGAACTTGTTTATTTATCATGTTTTGAATTTTATGCATGAATTTTACATACTATTTGTCGATTCTAATCCGACATTAATTGATGTCCTAAATATTGGAAATAATTTAGACCAGTATCGATAAAAATCTCTACCAATAAGGGTATGACTTATATTGGTAGACAGTTTATTCTGCTAGTGAAAAACAGTCAGCTAAGCCAGGCATAGTGCGGGCGAAGCGGGGTAAGTACGGTTGTCTAGTATTATTAATAAATACTCCACATAAAGACCAAACTTAATAACTTTAGTGCCCCTAATGGTCTTAGAACGAGTAAATATCAACACTTCAAGGATTTGAATCTCATCATAATATATACAATTCTTATAAAAAAATTAAAATTAAAATCTGTGGGGTGTTTTTTCAACAGCCTTGCCTGGATAAAAGCAAGAGCTGTAATTAAAAAAATATACCTTTTAAAATGTTTATACAACACATGATATATTTTACAGGGCCTGAACTGATTACCTCTCTCAATAATAGCAGAAAGCTGTACGTTTACCTTTCCAATTGAATCGTTTTAGGAGTGTTTACAACAAGAAGCACCCGCTACTAGCTATTACATCAATAAAAATATATATTTATGATTTGAATTATGTTTAGTCTTGACTAATTCTTTGTTTCATAATATGTTAATTGAATATTTCCATCTACGCCGAATGCCTTCATGAGTGTCAAGTGTTGCATGTTGATGCTACCACAGCAGCGCTTCTTCTCGATGATCAAGTAGGAATCACTTTAATCTAATAATTTGTTCCAGATCTGGAAAGCCCTACGACACAACAGTGGACAACGAATTGAACCCAAGTATCTTCGTGAAGTACGATGCTCAAGAATATTACCCGGAGTACTACGTTGAGTTCTAAGCACATCAATGGGAAGTATTAAGTTTATTCATCACCCGGAGTACTACGTTGAGTTCTAACCACATCAATGGGAAGTATTAGGTTTATTCATTACCCGGAGTACTACGTTGAGTTCTACCACATCAATGGGAAGTACTAGGTTTATTCATCACCCGGAGTACTACTTTGAGTTCTAACCACATCAATGGGAAGTATTACTGTAGGTTTATTCATCACTCGGAGTACTACGTTGAGTTCTAACCACATTAATGGGGAGGGGAGTATTGGGTTTATTCATTACCCGGAGTACTACGTTGAGTTCTAACCACATCAATGGGAAGTATCACTGTAGGTTTATTCATCACTCGGAATACTACGTTGAGTTCTAACCACATTAAAGGGGAGGGAAGTATTGGGTTTATTCATTACCCGGAGTACTACGTTGAGTTCTAAGCAAATCAATGGGAAGTATTAGGCTTATTCATCACCAAACAAGCATGATAGAATGTGTGGTGTAAGCTCTTAGACCTCAAGTGACCCAAACTCAAACTAACCCCGGTCAAGATGCTTTCCCTTTCGGTCATGTCCGGTAGTTTTGAATATGAAAATACCTCACATAAATTAATTCCTTTAATATCATTATAAACAAATGCAGTGAAAATACATATTTTCAGCATGTATTATGTGCAGCTACACCAGGTTCAAAAGGAAACCATCTTAATTGTTCATATTACGGTTGCCTGAAGACTTCTATTGAATATCATAGGATTTTATCGTACGCGAGTTAAACTCAATTTCATCAGCCGTGCCGAATGATTTAATTTTCGCGGTTTGAAAATGCATGAAATATGTTAAATTGTATTCTTCTTATTAGCAGTTAATGATCATTTACTCTAAGCTTATACTCGTTAATGGTTTCGGATCCGGGACAGGTCGTAGCGCTTAGAGGGTTGGTCTTGTTGGAGGTACTCGTTGGAGTCACATGCTTCTCTAATGCCTTGTTTACTTTTCTATTAATTAGGGCTGTCAATGTTCATGAACAAATAACCCGAGGCTGGCTCCTTCTGATTGTTTTGGACCCCTTATTCGTGAGTAGGATCAAATCAATCTCAAGGTTGGCAATTTATGGAGTGTAAAACTTTTGATTTAAAAAATCTTATTGATAAGTGTATTAAAATCTGCTGATTATGTGTATTAAAATCTGCTAGTGGCGTGTTTTGAAATCTGACAGTTATGTGTCATGAAATCATTCATGAAATATGTACAAGGTTCACCCTGCTACTAAGTAGGAAGACATGCATCAGTAGTAGTAGTGTTATCGATGTTGTCCGAACAACTAAGGACAATGAAGTAAAGGATTTCAGCTGAATAAGTTAATTCTCTTATGAAAAGTTTTTTCCTGCTTATGTTGGTGTCTACTTTCCTTCTGTTTGTTTTGGTCGTTTAATCAGTTAAGATGCACCGATAGTTACTTCTGCTAGCTTATCATTTAATAAAAATGTATAATTCCGTTCTCCTAGGAGTCAGGTATGGAGTAATTAGTATGGGTACAAAATATCAGTAGTAAGTCCAAAAAAAGGAAAATAAAATGTTCAACAGTCGAGTTTGTATAGGTCGATTATAAACCAGTACCGATACTACAAAGGAAGGGTCGATAGCACCGATACCAATACACCAGTTCAACTCTCTTAATTAGCAAGGGCCGTTGAAATAATTGTTAATGTTCTTAAAGACGAGGAGACTTGAAGTTAGTCGCGCACCCGGGACATTTTTTGGAAGGGGGCAACGACCTAAAGAAGGGGTCGATCATCCTTGCCAACCATGTGTAATGAAGCAAACATATTTGCCGTTTTATAATTGGTTCTTTGGCAAATTGGGGGGAACAGGTGGTCATTGCACCGTAGTTTACCCCCTCGGTACGTCATTGTTAACAATAAAGTTGTCTCCAAGTATCACCGCTCGGTCCTTCATTTTTGATTCGCCGTCAGAAATGTTGTCCCCGTTGATTAATCGTTTTATCAACTGTTTCCTCACAACTCTAGCCATAGCCTAACCCTGTCGATTGAACGATTTGTTTGGGGCAAATTTTAATGTTCCTTGTAGGCGAGTAAGCAAACCAATAAAGACCTTGTACCTGTTATCAGAGTAATCAGGGTATATTTTGTTTCGTGCATCTTAGATATTATGTGGATTATGTTTTTTTTTCAATATAAGTCGGGTGTTGTTGTTTCGGGCACTGCTTGACTATTTGTTTTTCTGCTATAATTTACATCAGAGTTACTGTTGGGGAGCGGGTTACCTTTACAAACTTTGTAGTTATTATTTGAGCTGGGTTTATATATTCCACGATTAGTAACTGGTTCCGTCAGACGGCGGGAAACAGTTTATTCCCCGTTGATTAGCCACCTGCCTCTTTGGTGTGCAATTCAGGGTAGCAGGAACAATAATATACCCTATATCAACGAATAAAAAGGCCGCCGTGGCCGAGTGGTTAGCGTGTCCGACTGCAGTGTCTGCCTCTGGTGCTGCATGTCGCGAGTTCGAGCCTCGGCATGGACACGGCGGTCTTGTGGCGGGGAGATAGGTCGCCTTTCCGCTCAGTTTTAGCCTAACTGAGCCACCCTCCTAACTAGGGGGAAACAGCTGTATGTCTGTCTATACACATCAACGAATAATAACCCTTTACTAACTCAAAAATTAGCTCTTTGGATCATGCATTGAACCATTTACGAAGGATCTTTCATTTCTGATTTCGGCGTGTTAACAACGGCTCATTTGTTGCATTGTGGCTTATATTGTTCCTGCCACCCTAAACACCATACCCACCCTCTCAAGCCAGGCGTCGTCGAAAGAGGGTGTGTTGGAGCTTGCTCCTAGTTTTATTACACTTTAGGGTGTACAAAGTGTTGTGGGACCGGTTAAAGTGTAACCAATAGGACTGTGAAAACCTGCACTTCACAATGATACACCGTGAAGTATCATTTAGGCACCTCTAACTGTGTTTTGAACGGAATATATGTGAACTTGACCAAAACGAGTGCCGTTTCAAATTTTGTGTTGCGAGTACCGGCAACAGAAGGGAATTTGAAGAGACGCGTTCAACTCAGTCACTGCAGGCAACACGTTCTCTAGACGGCCTTGCTACGGTCACCATATCTTCAGGTTATAGGACAGCAATATCCAAACAAACCTTCTTCAATTAATCGTCGCCAAGTAACACATGAATACC
>SDVV010008613.1:0-17123 GCA_016164225.1 Gammarus roeselii | reverse complement strand
TATTATATATATATATATATAAACACAATAATGACAAAGAAATTGTGTTAAACCGGACATATGTACATGTCAAGATCCGTGCAAAAAAGATTAGTAAATCCTAACTGCGGCAATGGGAAGTTTGAAAGTTAAATAGTGTGAAAGGTAGTGCGACGCCTTGTGAAATAATTTAGCAATCAGACGTTGGAATCTTCCATAAAACAATTGGTATTTTTTCCTAATTAAGATTACCCGCCCAATACACTGGGTAGCAATGTGTGGGTATATGAGTAACAGATCCATTGGCAGGCAAGCCCATGTGATGCGGGCCGGGCATATTCAAAGTAACGATGCGAGAGGGGATTCCCAGTCGTTGACAGATGCATTTCTCACTTATATTAGTTCGTAAACTGTGGAGGATAAAATTGAACAATTATCCCTAAATGAGATTGACGAGAACTTCATTGTTTTAACTGAACGTTGACAGCTTCCAGTAGCGATGTTTTAAAGGTGACGCCACAATAGAACTGGATGAATCGATTGTCAAAAGCAATATGGAATTGGAAGGTACAGCTAAACTACATAGATCATTTATTTTACAGCCTAAGTAAACCAGTTTAATTATCATAAAATGTAAAATATTCCTTGACTAAAGCTATTGCGTTCACTCCCACTACTTGCTGATTAGCACCCGCTCAGCCGGAAAGTTGACGCTTGCAGTTCCGAGGCAAAATTGTTGGGAAAAGATTCACATCTCCATAGGCACTCTGCAAAAGCAGTTCTTGGGATCACACGGAAGCCCAGTCACCTTTCCAAGGTATTCTCTCCCCCTATGTATGGACGTCTCCACTGACAGTTCTGATGAGGTCAAATACAGAGGGAGAAACAGTGAACGGGTGATTATTACTCTATTTCAATTTGAATTAAACGTTTTTAGTGAAGTAAAATGGCATCTCGGGGTTTTCTGGATTAAATACCACTATTAGATTGTTCAAAAGAGCTAGTGAAAATGCGTCGGCATCACGATACAGCGTTGTCGTTGTCATTTAGCTACGGTATCAACAAGCGGTGATGGATACCGCGACAGCGCAGCGCCCGAAATTTTCGATACCCACCGACAAGCGCGTGTTAAGACAGGGGGAGGTGGGAGGAGAGAAAGGGGTGACCGCTTAGTAGATTAGATTAGATTAAGAAAAATTAACATGCACGAGTTCTCATGTCGAGTGTTTCCTTGAAAGAAGTGAAAGAAAAGTGGGGGATATTCAACTAGGGTTTAGAAATTCACGCACACATACAGAAAAAGAAGGTTGTAAGGATAGAAAGGAGAGAAACCACAACTACCATCACTGCCATACTAGTTACTACCCAACTACTACCCGAGTCATTTCAGCCCGGAGAAGAAAGAGTCGAAAGTCAGGGCGACAATTCAGGAACGGGGCGAACAAGCTGAAAAGTGAAGAATTCAGGTTTCAGGCGGTCGCATCTCAGATGGTCGAGAAGAGACTGACCCGCCCATACGCTCAGCGGACTCACACTTTTCCTAGAGCTCCTGCATGTCGGCTTGTCCCAGAGGTTGGGTCAGACGGACTCCAATTAGATATCGAATCTTCTTCAAAGGAGCATATGGGAATTAAATTTCGGCAAGTATGTGCACATTTAGGAGAGCAGCACCCCCAGTTGCCCGGGTAGTGGTCTTCGTCAATAGGCTCAGAAGATTGAGTCTTCTGTACTCAAGTTCTTCCTTGAAGGGTGAGACGTCGAAGTGACCTCTCCTAAGGATAGACCTGCCTTCGGCTAATCTAGAGTCTTGGTCGGTATTTTCAAAAATGTCGAGAAATTTTGATGAGCGCAAGGGTAGGATAACTCTACGCCCAGTTTCCTGAGAGTGGTTCTCCCTAGTGATCAGTAGAGTGAGTCTCTGAACACATGTGATTGGTCCTACATGAGCATTTCAAATTTCATTTGAGATGTCAGAAGGACATCTCCTTAAAAATAAGAGTTGTTCGTGGCAACTTCTTAGTTTAGTCAAACGACATTTGTGAATTTGACGAATAGTTATCGCAGAGTTTAGTCAAAAAAAGCAAGATGTCAGTATTTACTATCTGAATTTTTAGACGATAGTCAAGGGAAATAAAATGAGATGCAAGAGGGCATCTCCTAGATATTTTACAGTGAGATGCCAGAGGGGCTTCTCCAGGATATTTGCTTTGTTATGTCTCTCTGCTCCCTGCTGCACAAGGTCTCGCCCGAATTTGTACTACAGGATAGAAGACAGTTAGTCATTCACATTGTACAAGGAATAGATTTCACAGTAAGATGCCAGTGGGGCATCTCAAAGATATTTCAAGGTGAGATGCCAGAGGGGCATCTTCAAAGTATTTCAAGGTGAGATGTCAGAGGGGCATCTCCAAGATATTTCCAGGTGAGATGCCAGAGGGGTATCTTCTAGATATTTCAAAATGAGATGCCAGAGGGGTATCTCCAGGATATTTGTCTTGTGGGAAAGAGGTTAGTAATAATTATGTCTCTCCTACAGGAGAGAAGAGAAGACGGTTAGTCATCCACATTGTACAAGGAATAGATTTCAAGGCGAGATGCCGGAAAGGCATCTCCTAGATATTTCAGGTGAGATGTCAGAGGGGCATCTCCAAGATATTTCAAGGTGAGATGCCAGAGGGGAATCTTCAAGCTAACATGCCTGAGGGGTTTTATATCTTTCAAGTGAGATGCCAGAGGGACATCTCCAAGTGATATGACCAGCGCTGCTATTCTGTATTACAAGGAATACCCCTTTACTATTGTTGTTTATTGTCGGTTTTTTATTTTTTATTTTTCCCTCCTGACACGAAGGATAGAACAGAAGAAAAAATCGAGTGGCATCGTGTCGACAGTGTGCTTCCATAGGAAGGTACTCATTGATTCAACAGATGGAGGTTATCCCCATTTCTCTTCTTTCTTTTCTCTCTCACAGGGAGGGTAGAAAAATAAAAATAAAAAATACCATGATGTCGGCAAGGCCCCTTCGTAAGAAGATACTCATTGCCTCAACAACGTATGATATGTCAAATCTTCGTCGCACCATAGAGTTGAACAAGCTTTCCTCCTGGTGCGGGTTTGATTTTTGCATGTCATGGGGAGTGGGGGTGAGCTGCTGTTGCGGCTCATTGGTGGGCGTCGCTGGGTCGCCGGCCGACTCCACCCGTACAAGTTCATTGAGTCTACATCGTACCTAAGAGTTGAGCAACGCTCTCCTCCTGGTGCGGTTTGATTTTTGCTTAGCATGCGATGTATGGGTAAGCCTTCGTTGCGGCTTTTCAGCCCGCGCAGCTGAGTCGCAACAGACTTCACCCGCGCTGATTCGTAATTGTTAGCTATCTTTCCACATTTTTCTACTCCCTTTTTTCTCCCGAAGGCAGGGCGGAAAAGTGAAAAGAAAAATACCATCGTGTCGGCAAAATTTCTCCGTATGAAGATATTCGTGGCCTTCAGCAATGGATGATACCCGTCGAATCTGGGCCGTATCACAGAGTTGAGCAGGAGCTCTCCTCTTGGTGCGGGTTCGATTTTCGTATATCATTGGGTGTGGTGGTGAATGCTGGCACCGTACCACATAAGAATAATAAAAATAGAGAGTAAAAATATATGGTATCCTTCCCAGTCTACACCGCCTCATCGAGTAGAGCAAGCCCTTCTCTTAGGCAGTGTCGATTTTAAGGATACCATAGTCCCTGCATCTGCTAGTTCCGGTAGGACAGCAGATTGTCTCGTAGGCTAGCTGGATGGGTGCTTGCAAGTACCGTTACGGGCTCACACCCTGTATCGGTGGCCCTGGCGAGGGCTTAGGGTCGCCGTAACACCTCTCACCCGGTGAATTCCTGTAGGAATGATCGTTACAGAGATATTATCAGTATGTCTGTACCTGCAATGCAGTATTATCAGTCTGCATGTAATTGCAATGGTAATGGTAGAAAGCGTTCAGTTCCGATATGAAGTTTTTCAGTCACTTGAGTTGGTCAGCAATAGCAATCATTACATTGTTACTGATAATGAAATTATGAGTAAGACTTAACAACTACTATCTAAGCGACATGCTACCATTGTTACTAGTAATGGATTTATCAGTAGAAATAGCTTGAATTGTGAAGAGAGCTGTGTCATGCGCCTTCCCTATATTTATATAATTATAATCTCTACAGCTCCTGGTAAATCGTGTCGTTCTCAGGTTAAACGAGTAACGTAGCCCAGTGCTTGTCGAGGGCGTTTTTGAACGCATTCACGGATTCGGATTCGCAGCCAACTACCGCAGCTGTTCCAAGTTGTTCCAAGCCCGCGAGATTGCGATCGGGAAAAATGTTGCCCTCCAGTCGTAGCGAAACGTTTAACGTTTTATAATGTGGTAGAGTGTTCCTGCTGCTATCTGGAATACTTTTTTGGGTTGTGTGGTAGTCAACGAATGGCCACACGTGTGGTGTAGTTTTAACCGAAGACACCAGAACTTTGTCACTTGCAGCGTGATTATGTACCTCAGCCACATTGAACCCCACCAACCAGACGCGTGCAGGGATAACCTCATGCAGGACAGGGATGTATCGCAGGAAAGAAATTATTTGGATTGTTCACATGTCCATAAGAACAAAAATGCAGTGTATATGTTGAGGCTCGGGTATCTTGAAAGTGTCGGTGGGTCTGAAGCCCGGGCATCTCACAGCTTGCGTTCACGTTAACACCGCAGAGACGGCGTACACGACGTCGTCCCCTCCGGTGAGGTGGAGACGTCGAGGCCGGGGCCCCAGTCGCAGTCACTGCAGTCAAGGCATCTTGATGGACTTGACCCTTCCGGCGATGAACTTGCCCGCGGCGAGCTTAACAACTGGATAAAATGCTGGCTCACGGACAGACTGCAGCTAGTTGTTCTTAACAGAGCTTCCTCCCTCTTGAGTAATGTGACAAACGGCGTACCCCAAGGATGCGTGTTAGGTCCAGTTCTCTTTATAATATTCAATATCAATCTCGATAGCAACGTACTCTCAAACATTGGCAAATTTGCGGCCGATACTAAGATAGAAAGAAAATTACAAACTGAACTAGAGTGTCAGCAGATCTAACTAGACTTGAACAAAATTGTTGTTTGGTCAGAAAAGTGGCAAATGAAATTCAATGTAGACAAATGTAGTTAACGCGTAGGTCCTCATAACCTCGAACACGAATATTCAATGTCCGGAAAGAAACTCATTCCTGTCACCAAAGCGAGATATTTAGGTGTCATCATTAGTAACGACTTAATAAGTAGCAAGCTATGTAACGATGATTTCAAGAAAGGCAACAAAATGCTATGTATGATATCTTGCACTATCTTGTACAAAAACCCACATAGTATGCTCAAGTTATACAATGCATCATAGAAAAGACGTTATTAAATTCGCTGCTGAATAAATCGTACGACGACAGGCTAAGTGAACTCGATCTTTATTCGCTAGAGAAATGTCGAGTCAGAAGCGACATGATTGAAGTGTGGAAGATTATAAAGGGTAAGAAGAACGTCGACCAAGCGAGCCTTTTCACACTAGATACGACCGGAGTGAGTAGGACAATGGATACAAAATCGTTGGGAAACGTTTCTCACTCGACATCAGGCGCAATTTCTTCACGTATTGAGTGGTCGAAGAATGAAACAAACTTCCATCGGAGGTTGTAAACATCAACACAATTGAGACGTTCAGGTCTCGGCTTGATAAGTTCTACATAAATCAGCCGATAAATAGCTAAACTGTTCCCTCTTTTGATGTTATTAAAAACAGAAATGGCACATGAGGGTCTCTTAGGCATTCTACTTCAGAACTAATCCTCTTACTATCATAAGGCAACCTAGTTTGGGCCAATAGACCTATTGTTGTCTTCCCACACTTTCAAACACTTGTCGACACCAATAGGCTACCTCGTGGGCGCCTCGATACATTGTTGATGCAAGGAGGGGTTGAACCAAGTTCAAGGTATTCAACGGGTGTATACCAGAGAGAACACATGATACGCTATTCCATTGTCATGTATGCATCATAGCTGCCCAGATCCATCAATGAATTCATTAAATTGTGGTAGCAAAACATTTTGATGACAATAACAATAGCACTACAAGTAGTCATGAATTGCACATCACAAAAGGATCAGTGTGAAAGCTTTTGAAAATACAGCAGGGATCCTAAAAGGGAGATGAACTGCTAACGAATTTGTGTGAAAATCAAACGATTGTCCAACAATGGCTGACTACAGAGACACGATCAATGTATTTTAGGTTGATTCAGCTATGGCTTTTGATTCTGTTTCTCCCAACAGGTCGCTGTAAAAGCCAAATTAATTACGTGTAGGTGGATGATTGTTTGCCAGGAATAGGTGTTTTCTACATTACAGGTTGCAGTGTGTTAAGAGTGAAAAAAATCATCTCCACTTGCTCCTGTTGAAAGTGGATCCTCGGCTCTCTTGTATTTGTTATGTACGGTAATGATATGTGTAGTTCTGTAAAAGGTAACAGAATAAAATTGTATGCTGATGACCCGCAGTTGTAGTAGTAGTTGCTTCTGATAACCCGCAACTTTATGGCACAGCAAATAACGTGAATGATTGTATTTTATTTGAAAATGATTTAGTTCAAACGAACGATTGTTTAGATAGGTGGTAATTAAATGTTAATATTGAAGAATGGGAAAAATTGGGCCCAGGTAATCATTATGTAAATCATCCTTACACTTTTGAAAATATGGCAGTGCCCCCTAGAAGTTTCAATAGAAATCTGTGCAGATTTATTTCTAAGAACTTGTAGGTCAAAAAACACCATACAACTATTGCAAACAATGTGTTTTATAAATAGCTACCGTTTATGGCTAGTTTCATCAACAATGATCAACGTTGTAGAGTATACTAGAGTATAACTCCTCTTTGTGGAATGATTATTACAGCCTATCGACATGGTTGAACGCGTTCAGATGAGTCATATCTTCAGAGGCCAACAATCAATGGACTAAATAACCTTGGGTACAGGAGAAGAGTTCTGAACACGATACTCTGTTTGAATTCAATAAAAATATTACACGAGAACATATCTACAAGGTACGTGCTCAGTACTCCCCAACGAACTTCAGATAGTTCTTTTCTGTAAATATCTGGAATGAACTTCCCTTGCATGTTATCCCAAGCTCTTAAGTGAATTAACTAAAAATTTGATTAGACACCGTCGATCTCAGTACCTAGCGTAGGGGCGTGTTTCCGCGGCTCAATGGTGAACCTTTTGCGTTCTGGAATGCTTTTACTATTTCTTGTCATGGGTTAAGTAGAAAATAATGAATCCCGACATTTGCATTTAACCAGTTGTGAAAGATTCGATTAAAAAAAGGAAGATCCGAAAACGGCTGATGTATTTTGGATCCCTGACGCTGGCATTGATTGCAACGATCGTCGGTAGAAAATATCGAATATAAATCTTTCAAAGGAACGAATGCAATGGAGGGGTTTGAGGAGAAGCTCCCCAGACAACTGAACGGGTAAGCCAATAAAAGTTCATTGGCGTTTATTGGAGCAAACGTTGCAGTGCAAGTTTGAGTAATAATGAAAATGTAGTCATTCGCGCTGGCATGTCCAAAAACAATATGAAATTAGTTTTAGGTTATTATTTTCTTTGAATAAAGGCGATACTTTTTTTTTCCTGAGTGGATTGAACCTGGTACGGATTTTTATTACGGTATATTATACCTTGACAAAGCTTCCTAATCTATTTTAATAACCAATTATAGGCAATGTTTGAATTTAAAGGATAAAATAGTAATTTCAGATGTCTGTGAATCTATTGAGAACACCGAGTTGTCTTCAATACTGCTTCAATTTGAAGGTCCAAACTACTACCGAGACCAAGTTTAAACAGTCTATGAATGAGACTAGGCTTAAAAAGTTTAGCAAGAAAAGGTTGCATCCAGCAGAAAAGAAGTTGATTAAAAAAATAGTTTACGGCGTTGAATCATAACATTCCACTTAGGTTGTGGAGAATGATTATTATACTCGATAACAAGAAATATTATTTTGTTTCGGAAATTTCATTTCTTATTTGATCTTTTGTCCTAGTTTGCAGCCCATTCTTTATTAATTTCACTTCCCCTTTCATATCCATCCACGGCCTCCACTGCCACCCTCCATCCACCGCCTCCACTGCCACCCTCCATCCAACTCTTCACAGCCACCCTTCATCCACCATTCCATCTTCACTTTTTCTATTCTCGCACGAGGCCTGGAAGCATGTATTATTGAAGCTCCACAATGAAGGGCCTCGGAATCGCTAGTGCCTCGTGAATGCACAAAATGACCCTTTTACTCTCGTAGAGAAAAGCTCCGGCTGGTCTTGTTAAGGACCTTGCTTTCTTTGCAATTCTTTCTTTGTATTAGAACAGTCATTACTAACTTTTGAATGGGGTTAACAGAACTTTCAAGTGAATTAAAATTCATTTATTGTACTGAAATTGTTGAATGTGTGCGTTTTTTATTTATAAATAATATTGAACAATATTCTCTGACCAGTAGAAGGCGTCACAAAAACAACGCATTCAGCTGTTTCAAAAAGTGCCCAAACCGGATAAGGTGTCTAGGATACACAGGGAGCTGCTAAGCAAGTAACGGCAGCATTATTTCACAAGCAAAATCAATGTGTGTCTCGTATGCGCTAACTGCTATATCAGACATAAGTTGTTTCAGCATCCGACCTAAGGTAGCATTTTTTAACAGCGAACACAGCATTCCTCAGTAGCAGCGAACATAACATTCCTCCTCATAGCAAGCAGTCCCTAACATATCCGCTAACTGTCATTTCAGCTACGAGTTGTTCCACCAACCGAACTAAAGTAAATTTTACTGGTTATCACTTGAATGAAACCTTTCCTACCAAACCTAACCTAACCTAAATTAGGAGTGCGTGTTTTTAACCCGCAGGGCAAAGGTTCGTGTTTCTAACCCGCGGGGCAAACGTATGTATTATGTTAGGGTACGTAGTGCTGATTTTCTTTCTCGCGGTTATGATTGAGTCCGGTTATGACAGTGAGCTGAAGTGAAGTGGCGTATGATTTTTAGCGGTTCCGACAGTGTCCAGTTATGACAGTGAGCTGGAGTGAAGTGACGTATGATTTTTAGCGGTTTCGACAGTGTCCTGTTATGACAGTGAGCTGAAGTGAAGTGGCGTATGATTTTTAGCGGTTCCGACTGTGTCCTGTTATGACAGTGAGCTGAAGTGAATTGTCGTATGATTTTTAGCGGTTCCGACAGTGTCCTTTTATGACAGTGAGCTGAAGTGAAGTGGCGTATGATTTTTAGCGGTTTCGACAGTGTCCTGTTATGACAGTGAGCTGGAGTGAAGTGGTGTATGATTTTTAGCGGTTTCGACTGTGTCCAGTTATGACAGTGAGCTGGAGTGAAGTAGAGTATGATTTTCAGCGGTTTCGACAGTGTCCGGTTATGACCGTTGAGCTGAAGTGAAGTGGCGTATGATTTTCAGCGGTTTCGACAGTGTCCGGTTATGACCGTTGAGCTGAAGTGAAGTGGAGTATGATTTTCAGCGGTTTCGACAGTGTCCGGTTATGACAGTGAGCTGGAGTGAAGTGGCGTATGATTTTTAGCGGTTTCGACAGTGTTCTGTTATGACAGTGAGCTGGAGTGAAGTGGCGTATGATTTTTAGCGGTTTCGACAGTGTCCTGTTATGACAGTGAGCTGGAGTGAAATGGCGTATGATTTTTAGTGGTTTCGACAGTGTCCTGTTATGACAGTGAGCTGGAGTGAAGTGACGTATGATTTTTAGCAGATTCGACAGTGTCCTGTTATGACAGTGAGCTGGAGTGAAGTGGAGTATGATTTTCAGCGGTTTCGACAGTGTCCGGTTATGACAGTGAGCTGGAGTGAAGTGGCGTATGATTTTTAGAGGTTTCGACAGTGTCCGGTTATGACAGTGAGCTGGAGTGAAGTGGCGTATGATTTTTAGCGGTTTCGACAGTGTCCAGTTATGACAGTGAGCTGAAGTGAAGTGGCGCTATTGCGCTTGGATAGAACATTTTCTAGTGCAGAAGCTGAGTTCCCGCATGCCTAGCTGATTTAACTTCGTCCTATCCATAACCGCAAAACCTAGTTTTGTCGGATGTGTCACAGCCTGATTGTAGAAGACATCTCCATCGCTGAACCGAAAGCAATGCAATGCTGTGTTGTAGCTTCAAGAAATGCAATACTAGGCCATCTAAGATTTTATAGCTTCAAGGAATGCAATGCTATGTCATCTAAGATGTTGTAGCTTCAAAGACTGCAATACTAAGCCATCTAACATGCATTCAATCTCGTGTTCCGGAATGCTAATCAAAACAGTCACTTATTTCATAGCTTACACGACCATCCCCGAAATGGATTGACATATACCATACAGTATCCGATGCAAAAACGCCCTAAAACACAGTGCAGCTTTCCTTATGGCCACACACGGGTTTGTTCCTTTTTAATACTACCCATGTCCTTCGTACCACTTCACCACATATGCCAACTCGTTGCCCTGCTCCCCTCCTTTCCTCCCCGCACCCCTCTTCTTACACTGCCTCAAATCACTTCCCAAGATCGTCTTGGGCATTTCTCGATCACACCTTCCTTAAGTAAGGAGGAACAGAATTGTAAGCAAGAACATTTTAAATGCACATACACTGTATTTAGTACTAATAGCACAATGAAAATAATTTTTTCGATCTATGACCTGCAAATTGTTTGCCAAAATATATTTCACAAATTAAAGGAGCGTTGCGTTGCTGCCATAATACAACATGATCCGATTGAACAGATTCCATTACAGGTGAGGAAAAATTGGCATAAAATTCAATTTCACCGGGACACCAACATAGACACAACGTGACACCAACATAGACGTTACCGAGACACCAACATCGACACCATCGAGACACCAACATCGACGTTACCGGGACACCAACGTCGACACCACCAAGACACCAACATCGACACTATTCTCAATGATTAATGAGTGCAGAGCCAGCCAACCTTGACTTGCTTCCTGCACGCGGTGACAGGGTCTTGAAAAACAAATGGAACGCACCGATGACCAGAGCAAAAAATCGATAAAAATTCAAGCAATAAAGGAAGCGTTTAACATCCTAGACAATAACCTAACCTCTACTTGTAATCTCTAGAGATGAAAAGTTTCTATCTGAGCTTAAAAATAATTTTGAAAAAATAAATTTACAACTGCAGATTTTGCGATCAAGTCTCAACAATTTCAACTCTTATCATCTTAGTTGAATGAAAGACAGTTGACGTCATGAAAACTGAAATAAACCTAGCCAACTTGATGACTGATAAAGTTGTAGAAATCTCAATATATGTAGTCAAGAAAATTATCAGTGTAGTAGTTTTGCTCTAGTTCACCCTCTGGAAGCGCAATTCGAACAACAAAAAATTGCAACAAACCCAAACATTGATTCGGAAGCCGCGTCCAAGTAGGGAGTCTTCATTAAAATACGACAGTGATGCATCCATTCTTATCGCAGAGGTGTCACTGCAACCATCACAAAGTGACACCACTATCTATGTAAGCCACAATGGCAGAATAAAGTCCCAAACTGTTCAAGCTGGAAGCATCGAGCATCCCTGAATGGAAATAACTACCAAAATTTATGTAAGATCTTTCCTAAAACATAAATGTAAGGAGTTTAAAATCAAAGTTAGATCAAATAATAATGATGGGAAGAAGGTCACATTCAATTTCTTAATCTTGACGAAACGCGGCTGAAACCTGATATTAGCAGTACCTGTATCCAGATTGAAGGTTTCCATGTTTATTGAAAAAATATCGTAAGAGAAGGAAGTGGAACCGTGACTTATGGGCGAGAAGAATACAAAGTTATGCAATGCGACGGTGATGAAGTGGATGACCTGTGAGCCAACTTACTGGTCAGAAACAAATTTACAGACCACCTAAAGCAAGTGTACATAAGCATAAACAAAATCGTTTATGGTTTGGCTAAAACTGAAAAAAATACTACTCTTTCCACGTAGAATTTACCTTCATTGAGCAGAACTTTAGTAGAAAATGATCATTGGAGATTTTTCTTGGCCTTCAATCTTTAACTAATTTTCTTTCGATACTGTACAGTATGGAGCGAAAAATCGCTTATGATTCAAAATCAAGTTAAATCTTCAATGTACATTTTCTGCTCTATATTTGAACTAATCAGAAATGTTTATAATACTACCCATCAAGAGGCTTTGTCCACACACGGTACAGTAAGAAATTTCTATATGAAGTTAAATTCCACGTGGGAAAGTCGAATTCGTTTTTCCGACGACAAAGTAACAATAAATGATTTTTTGCTAGCTACGGTACATTTTTTATTTGATACATTGATAAATATTGCAAGAAGCTATAGCTTGGGCAAGAATCCTAACTTTTCGAGAGATTGCAATGACAATCAATTGAAATAGAAATATATGAAAATGAAACTGGTTTTAGACGAACGAGGCTTGCATCAGCTCTCAAACTGTGCATCAAGAATACCTCCCGTCTTCCAAACTCTACTAGATCTGCTCAACAGTTAACAATCCAACCTCCTTTGTCTCTACTGATGAAGAACTCAATTTCGTTTCTGACAATCAACTATAAAAATTGCACTACTAGCATCATGAAGGGGATAGAAATGCAAAATAACCTGTCGTACAATCGTTCACAAAGAAACCACTCTGCAAATAACTTCAGAGCACAACTAATGGCAAACATTGAGATGATCATGCCAATACATCGTGCATTAAATGTAACAGAGCAAGCCCAAGTACTCACTGACCATCTCCTCACATCTCTGACCGCTGTACCGCCAGTGCAACTATGACACTGAAGAGCAGGCCTGTTAAATGGATTACAGTTAAACTGAAGAGTGAAATTGTAACCGCAGATTGAAACAGGAAAAAATAACTCAAATGGAGAACGAAACGGAGCATTTTGTTGTCAAAATAGAAAAGTGGAACGAGCAGTAGGAAAGCCGAATAAAATATCATTAGGAACAGGAGCAGTTGTAGCTTACAAAAAGGCCACCTCGCCTACTTATCCTAAGCCTCAGACAACAGCTGGAAAGCTTAACAATTTCATTGCAATCGTTTGGAAGCAGGTTTCCGAAGTGTTAACCACAAAAGCCGATCAAAATGAACGGCACTCTACAACTACGTATAAAATATTTCCGTTTGTGTGTGGGGTCAATGACCAAGTACCAAACGACCAAGGGAAACTTGAGCAAGTATTTCCACACCATTAAAAACGAGCGGGATTTGCTATGAAGAATACAAATTCAACAAGAAATAATTGTTTACTTACAATATCTAAAAGCACTTCCCTCACATTAGCCCAGCAATGAACACCTCTTTAGCGAATGACAAACTTTTTGAGATTGGGAAGCATGCAATCATAAAAGCAAATCTGGTGACAGGCATGAACCATCCAACTTTAGAACGATCAGCCTTATGACTATCGTATCCAACAGTTTTGAAAGGCACCATCTATCCCATTAAGTTCTTACCTAATGTTTAAGAAGCAGATCAATGAGTCACTTTGTTTACCGGAGAAAATTATCAACAGAAGACGAACTTATGAGCCTCAATAGATAATAAAAATTAAAAAACAAACAGATTTTTTTTCTCTGGTGTTGCAAGACTTATCAAAGGCCTTTGGCAGTGAAAGTCAAGTTATTATATTAGATACGTTCTCAATGAAAAGACTCAAAATGTATCTAATAAATCGTCGATCATCAGTTAAACTACATAACTCTACTTCATCCAACCCATCCACAATAGTCTCTGGTACTCGGTCAATTGTTGTTCATTGTTTTTGCAGGGTACCGTAGTGAGCAAAAATTCGTTTATGGTTAGTCTGTAACCGTAAAAACAAATTCGACTTTCCCCACGTGGAATTTAACCTCATACAGAAATCACTTATGGTACTATGTGTGGATGAAGCCTCTTAATGGGTAATATTAATCAAATTTCTGATGAGTTCAAATAAAGAGAGGGAAATGAACATTGAAGATTTCACTCGTTTTTAAATCATGAGCGAATTTTCGCTCGCTACTGTACACTGACTGTAAATTACCTATATAAATCAAGAAAAATAGTCATGTGCGCCGATGATGTTCAAATGTTACTCTCCGTTTTTTTTTCAGATCTCTATGCGTTGAAAGGACGCTGAGACAGCCATTAGTCATTTCTTATCTCGGTTGTACAAAAAATGAGCTCACGCTCACCTCAGAGACAGATGAAAATGTAGCTTGTTCTGCTTGAACTAAAAGTTCCTGTGCATTTCTGTATCAGGTTTGGCCAATCTGACACACTCGTTGGAGATCAAATTAAAAGTCTAGAAATTCCGTTTGATCTTGATCTTTAATTCAAACATCGTGTAGCTGTTTCAAGTTGAAGCAATTCTATCACAAAAGGAAGCTAAAATGAATTGTATTTCAAATCAGGAATAAGATTGCCCATGCTTTAGATTTTTCTCTTTCCAAGCGGGGAGAAATCCAACAAAACCCAAAGCCTAAAGTGTTTTGTTGGACATGTGATGGTAATCACAGTAAATGAGATCAAGTAATCCCCCTCATTGGAAAATAACCGCGGGTCGATGTCATTCATGAGTCGATACATATATTTTCGAAGTGAAAAGTTCAGTCGATTTACAAGAAGTAACGATACTTTGCACGTCGAATACAGAATAGCTTTACTACCAGTAGAGCCTTTTCGATCACATGACCGAAATCTTGGGACAATCTCAAAAAACTATTAATAAAAATCTTAAATCTAGATCGTCATTCGAGAACAGGCTTAATAAACAACTATTGGCCGACCAATGAAAAACTGTCAGTTTGTCTACAAATAGGAGCTAAAGACGCAGCAACAGTAGCTGGGAATTGCATTCCTGTTCTTGGAATAATCGATAATACCAGGATGCCATTTATCGTGATTCCCACGTAATTTTACGTTTACCGTTTTGCTAGTGAACTCCTTCAGAGGTGGGCATACGAGCGCTAGTTCTGACTATTTGGGCCCTGCCAACTTCCTATATGGGCTGCGTTGCCGTTTTTTTACTGCTACGTCAATTCCTCCATCCTAATAAAATATATATTGTTTTAACTGATTATTGCATTATAGTTTTACTTGATCATTGCGTAATTTCTGTTGATCATCATACATTTCAATAACTCCCTTCAACACCTCATCTTTCTTCAGACTGTGTCATAGAAACCATGAATCAAAATAACAGTAGGCAGCATTACCATTTTAGTGATCCCAATCACAATTGTTATTGCCAGTTACCCCAGACGTTCATCCCTATTACCGTTACAAATTACCCTACGCGTTCACATTTTGTCTCTGTTGACGTTACAAATTACCCTAAGCGTTCACATTTTGTCCCTGTTGGCGTTACAAATTACCCAAGGCATTCACATTTTGTCCCTGTTGGTGTTACAAATTACCCTAGGCGTTCACATTTTGTCCTTATTGGCGTTACTAATTACCCTAGGCAGTCATATTTTGTCCCGTTGGCGTTACAAATTACCCTAGGCTCTCACATTTTGTTCCTGTTGGCGTTACAATCGTTGTCGTATTAGAAAATGGCGTGCTTCATCATTTTGAGACTAACAATGTGCAGCGTCCAGCTTTCATCGGAGTTGGTGTAACCAATTGCGATGTTTCTACGCATTGCAGTATCAT
Organism: Gammarus roeselii; assembly: GCA_016164225.1. NCBI lineage: Eukaryota > Metazoa > Arthropoda > Malacostraca > Amphipoda > Gammaridae > Gammarus > Gammarus roeselii. The sequence continues at coordinate 1,387 of SDVV010008613.1, read as the reverse complement.
TTCGATTATGCAATCGTTGTTATATGAACAAATAGTGTGCTGATTAGGAGTATTTAAAGCAGTTTCTAGCTACCATCGATATTGATCGATGTAAAATATAACTCCTAACATTGTTTCAACCAATTATAACACCTCAGATTTTCTCTGATAACAACACTTCATTGTTTGTTGAAGTTGAATATAGAACGCGTGATCTATGGTGGAATATTTACTACCAAGAGTATAAACCTTCAAGATACATCACATTTTCATCCGTGTGTATAAACCATGTGTATAAACTTGGAAGGTACAGCTCATTTTCAAAACGATCGTCCCGTTCTATGTATGGATGAGTCTATAGAGGATGAATTGATGCACCATTTAATAAATATGTCTATTATATTTTGTCGGAGTTTGAGAGTTCTCAGGCGGAGTTTGTGGATTCAATATGCTCAGGAGATACTAGTCATATAATATGCTCAGGAGATACCAGTCATATAATATGCTCAGGAGATACCAGTCATATAATATGCTCAGGAGATACCAGTAATATAATATGCTCAGGAGATACCAGTCATATAATATGCTCAGGAGACACCAGTCATATAATATGCTCAGGAGATACCAGTCATATAATATGCTCAGGAGATACCAGTCATATAATATGCTCAGGAGATACCACTCATATAGTATGCTCAGGAGATACCAGTCATATAATATGCTCAGGAGACACCAGTCATATAATATGCTCAGGAGATACCAGTCATATAATATGCTCAAGAGACACCACTCATATAATATGCCAAGGAGATACCAGTCATATAATATGCTCAGGAGATACCAGTCATATAATATGCTCAGGAGATACCAGTCATATAATATGCCAAGGAGATACCAGTCATATAATATGCTCAGGAGATACCAGTCATATAATATGCCAAGGAGATACCAGTCATATAACGTTCCCATGATTTCTTATTAGTTCTCATATTTTGATAGGAGTAGGAAGCAATAAGATTATTGTTCGCTACGGCAACTCATACAGTCAATATTTGTACATGCGCAGCAGAACTCAGGATAAGCCCATCAATTCCATACAAATTCTTCATATATATGAATAGACATAGACATACAGCCGTCTCCCCTAGTTGGAGCGGTGGCTAAGTTAGGCAGACACAGAGGGGGAGAGGCGCCCAATCTCCCCGTCACAAGACCGCCATGTCCTTGGCGGGGCTCGAACTCGCGACTTGCAGCACCAGAGGCTGACACTGCAGTCAGATACGCTAACCACTCAGCCACGGCGGCCGAGTGGTTATATGTATATAAATATATATATATATAAATACATATATATACATATATATATACATATATACATATACATATACATATATATACACATATATTT
>SDVV010008612.1:0-17123 GCA_016164225.1 Gammarus roeselii | reverse complement strand
TAGCTATATATATAAATATCCTTCCAGATGATTATTTATTGAATCAAGTATGAGTTCGCAAGGGAACAGAATGATGAGAAGAGTGCATCAATGGCAAGATGGTTCGACCCAGAATACAGAATCCCTGACATCTTTCCAACTTTTTCGGTGCTGAATTTTTTTGACATTCTTGCAATCAATGTTACTTAAACTGATCACCTTTCCAGTAATTCTCCAGCTTCTTTTAATATAGTTTTATTCGGCGAGAAATATATGTATATGTATATATATATATATAAATTTTGAGATAAATTTCAGCCTTAGTTACATGTTCTGACTTTGACTTCAAAGATTAATTCAAAAAGCTTGTCTGACAGCTCGTTAATATTCGGCGTTGTTTCCAGTTCAATCCAGGTTTTACTTGCCCCATGAATTGTTTTAACTGGTCACAAAATGTATTTCTAAGGTTCTATCCAGTTGTATTGTGTCACATCAAACAAATGTAAGAAATCTAATAAAAAATTATCAAATTACCAATCACTTGTCGTAATTTTTGTATTTTGTCGTTCTGAGCGACTTACCCTTTGTTTTTGGTCTCAATAGCCTCATCGCATGTCGATCGTGTCTCCATTCATTGATCTAAGCGACTCGAGTGCTCACGAGGAGCCTACATGAGTGAGGCGGGCTCCATTCATCGCGGACCCTTGGGCTGAGGCACCAGCCCGAGCACTAGTAACGCAACCCACCCCGTTTGATATCCTCACCGGTGTTGATGGCTTCATGTACGTCGTCGTCTCTGGTGTGTGGGCGTGACCCGGCTTGTGCTCTGCTCAAGTCTCTGGCCGACGATCTTTCATGACACTGCTGTTTATCAAGGGAACGCGAGCAATCCCCATTATTCCTCTCCTACAAACAACAGAGTCAAACTTTTGCCTTAACACTGATCCTTGTTCCACATGTGGTCATCCATACGCGCTCTGGAGTCCATCGTAACAGAATTGTACCTCACGGATGACCATATATTACCTGCCACCCAACCCACAAAGTTAATACAGATGTCGGCAACTGCACTCAACACCACGCTATTAAGGCCGCCCCCTCCCCCCCCCCTATCACGTCCCAAAATGCACGTTTCGGTAGGAATCAGGGGTCGTCCGAATAGACGCAGGCCGTAATTTCCAGCGCCGCAGGTGGAAAAGGGGCTAAGCAACAACAACTTACCCTTCATTTTCGGTTTCAATGACCTCATCCTGTGTTGTATTTTTTTCTCTCTATTGATTGCTCTAAGCGACTTACGTATTCTTTACGGTTTCAATGACCTCATCGTGTGTCCTAATTGTTTCACCCCCCCCCCCCATTGTTCTAAGCGACTCACCCTCTCTTTGCGGCCTCAATAGCCTCATCAGCCGTGTCGTAATTGTTTTGTTTCCCCCCATCATTCTAAGCGACTCACCCTTTCTTTACGGCCTCAATAGCCTCATCGGCCGTGTTGTAATTGTTTCCCCCATCATTCTAAGCGACTCACCCTTTCTTTACGGCCTCAATAGCCTCATCGGCCATGTTGTAATTGTTTCTCCCCATCATTCTAAGCGACTCACCCTTTTTTTACGGCCTCAATAGCCTACTCGGCCGTGTTGTAATTGTTTCCCCCCATCATTCTAAGCGACTCACCCTTTCTTTACGGCCTCAATAGCCTCATCGGCCGTGTTGTAATTGTTTCCCCCATCATTCTAAGCGACTCACCCTTTCTTTACGGCCTCAATAGCCTCATCGGCCATGTTGTAATTGTTTCTCCCCATCATTCTAAGCGACTCACCCTTTTTTTACGGCCTCAATAGCCTACTCGGCCGTGTTGTAATTGTTTCCCCCCATCATTCTAAGCGACTCACCCTTTCTTTACGGCCTCAATAGCCTCATCGGCCGTGTTGTAATTGTTTCCCCCATCATTCTAAGCGACTCACCCTTTCTTTACGGCCTCAATAGCCTCATCGGCCGTGTCGTAATTGTTGCCCTCCATTGTTCTGTACATATTACTAAGCTCTACTTGTCTCCGGAAGTACATATCCACGGAGGATCCTTTGACGGTGGCGTAGGTGAAGTTCTCCATCGGGTTGCGGAGCTGTAAGGGACAACACGGGGTAAGTTTTAGGGAGGATTTGTTACGGTTTGGTAAGAGTGGATATGGAGTGCATGTATAAATAGACATACATCCACTTGACTCTAGTAGCTGGAAGGTGGCGTTGGAGTAGGAAGCCACAGAGAGGAGGTGCCTTAGCGTTTCACCCACGGGCAAGCAGTGCGTTTCACGGAACTCGAACATCCGACTTGCCGGACAAGAGACTAGCTCTGCACGATTCTCACTCGACCACTGCAGCCTCTTTACTAGCTACGGCCTGAGTGCGGTATATTTACAGTCAGGGTAGGAAAAGTGTTAGCCAGTAATGGGAGGGGGTAATTTACAGTACAATCAGGGTAGAACAAGAAATTTCCGGGTGGTAACATACAATTATGCTAGGACCTGAACAAGGTTATTATGCAGAAATAGAACTGAAGGCGTTTGTTACTCCCCTCATGCATCATAAATCAATCTGTTAGGAGCTTTAATATCTGGTGGATTAGATTAGATTAGAGTGTTAAGGCTTTCTAGTGCACTGGAGTCAGTGTCCTTCTGGCACAGAACTGTCTGTTGGATCAGATTAGATTAGAGTGTTAAGGCTTTCTAGTGCACTGGAGTCAGTGTCCTGCTGGCACAGAACTTTCTGGTGGATCAGATTAGATTAGAGTGTTAAGGCTTTCTAGTGCACTGGAGTCAGTGTCCTTCTGGCACAGAACTATCTGGTGGATCAGACAGATGATCAAGTTTATAATGAAATCCGAAATTTCCGTAGATGATGCGGATACTTCTGGAAAATTTGAACCCCGATTACAATTTGTAATAGATTAGAACCATGATTACTTCATGAAATAGAACTTTGAATACTTGTTCTAATGAATTAGAACATTGATTACTACTTTTGATTAACATGAGCCTTGATAACAGCTTCTAATAAATTTGAACCTTGATCATTGCCCTTCATAAATTAGAATCTTGATTACTACTTTTTATTAATTATAACTTTGAAAACTACTTCCAAAATATTGAACCTTCCTGACTACTTCTAATAAATTAGATCCTTTATTTCTACTTCTAGTAAATTAGAACCGTGATTACTACTACTAGTAAATTGAAACCTTGATAACTACTTATATTAAATTAGAACCTCGCTTACTAATTTAAAAAAATAGAACCTTGATTACTACAACTAATACATTTAAGCATTGATTATGTCTTCTAATAGATTAGAATTTTTATTACTACTCGTAATGAATAAGAACCTTTATCAATACATGAATGAATAGCAGCGAGTCCTTAAGGCATAAGTCTAGAAGCAGACTCAGAACATCTCCAATGCGGAAATTGGAAGCCACGAAATAGCACCAATGAGGTTATCATTGTTATACAGTTACCATCAGTAACTGTTGAACTAATAACACCAACATACATTAGATTAGATTAATAGAATTGGGTGTACTAGTAGGCTAGATTAGAAACCGCTCCGGGGTCATATATAGGTCACGACAGCAAGGAGTTAGGTGCCGGGGTCATGTGGCCCCAGCACCTACTAAGGGTACACGACGAGATGAGAAACGGGATCTCTTGCGTGAGGTCTGCAGTTGTGCAAGCAAGGAACCTCATTCACGGGAACACCAAAAATGTACAGAAGAAGAGGGATCTCTTGCGTGAGGTCTGTAGTCATGCAAGCAAGGAACCTCATGCATTGGAACACCAAGAATATACAGAAGAAGAGGGATCTCTTGCGTGAGGTCTGTAGTCATGCAAGCAAGGAACCTCATGCATGGGAGCACCAAGAATATACAGAAGAAGAGGGATCTCTTGCGTGAGGTCTGTAGTCATGCAAGCAAGGAACCTCATGCATGGGAGCACCAAGAATGTACAGAAGAAGAGGGATCTCTTGCGTGTGGTCTTTAGTCATGCAAGCAATGAACCTCATGCATGGGAACACCAAGAATGTACAGAAGAAGAGGGATCGAGTTGAAGAGAATATTTACAAGAAAGTAAGAGTTCAACGCCCTTGCCGATGCACGGGATTAAACCGTTTGTGTCTGAAAGCGAGTAAATCCCAATATAACATGGTAAATGAACTTAACAGTAAATTCAACGCAAACCTGGAGAGGAAATGACACGCACTCATGAGATGTGCGATGACAAGCAAAAAGCGCTACTCACTCTGGCATCATTGATGCCTGTTAGCGACATCTGTGGTCTATCGAGCACGAGGAAGGCTGCAAGGTTGGCGGTGTACGAGGCCACGATGATCATGGCAAAGCCTGCCCACACCATGCCCAGCACGCGGGCACTGAAGCTGCGTGGGGTACCTACAGTAGAGTGTGGGGGTGAGGGTATAGATCATAGGGGAAACGAAAGGAGAAAGAAGGTTACCGGAGGAGAAGAGAGCAAGAACATCCTTCTCCTATCGGTAGTTAGACCTAAATATTTCATTTAGGTCCAGCAATGCAATTAGGTAAAGTCTTGGGAGAAACAATTTCATTTTTTTTTTAAATTCACTGCTTTAAATTAACATCTCAAAATCTAACAAATTGCCGAATAGATATTTTTCAAGAGCTCATATCCTACAGTTCAAGTTGTGAGGGTAAGGAAAGTTCCCAACCAACCTTCCCCAATGCCGCTGTTGAGCAGCACTCCCCAAGCAAACCAGATGGCAGAGCTCAGGTTGAGGGCGTCTTCCTCAGTGGCCTCGGTGCCTGCCAGTTTGTACCTGAGTGGAGGAAGGAAAGTTTATGATAATCGGATAGGTTATGACCCTATTGTTAATGATAATTACTGCATAAAACTGAACAGGAGCGCTATAGCTTTATGTGATTCGTCACATTAGCGGGACACCTGTGATGAAAGGGCTTCACTGTGGTCCCTGATTATGAGCGAGAGAAACCACTTCAATTTCTGGGCTCGAAAAATCCAATGCATTCCAATGCACGTGTGAGTCTGACCTTAAATATTACTCAATTACAGAACACGTTATATGAAAAGGCCAATAGAGTGTCTGCATGTTAGACCACAAGATGGCATCAATGCCTGACGAGACGAGGGGTTAAAACGAATTGGGTCTTGTTAATTCCCTGAGCAGAGTCGGAACATCTTTATTGTTATAATCAACGTACAGGAATGTTGAGGAGACGCCATATTCATCAAACGACTATAATGAAACATAAAAAATCTCATTTTATTGTAACGTGGCAGGTACAACGCCCACCAGCAAGGCTTTGTAGGTTTCCATGTAATATTCATTACAATACTTTTTTGAAGAAACAGTCGTTGGACGATCATGGCATCTCCTTGACGTCTTCTGAACGACATTTCAAACAATTAAAGAGATCCTAACTCGTGTTCAAGGAATCGTAGAAAACTAATTCGTTGGCACCACTAGCAATGATGCCATCTTACGGTCATGCAAGCTAAAGCTCTAACACGTGCTCGACTCACTACAACCTGTTTGATAGCATTTCTAGTTGAACAGTCTTCAGTGACGTCTAATTGCGCATCTGTGGAAGCGTAGTATCAACATTTCAATTGCTCTTTCCGCGTATTTCACTTGTGGTGTTTTCTTTAACTCGAACCCAGTTAACGTAAAATGACTTCATTTCAGTTTGAACGTGCACCAACGTAATAAATAAATTCAATCGGTCTATCAGGTAGAACACAAAAGCTGTCACGTGCACTTACTAGCCGAACGGACCGAATCTACCCACCAGCAACGTCGACACGTGCACTCACCAGTCGAATAGGCTGAATCTATAAAGAACCAATTTCACGTGCACTCACTTGTCCTAATAGCTGAGTAGAAGTTGTTGCTTCCATGTTCCACCGGAGTCCCAACGCGAAGTTAATGCAGACTCCCCCGTAGGTCGGTCCCTAAGAGCTGAATCTGTCGAGCACAAATGTCACGTGCACTCACCTGTCCTAAGGAATGAATCTGTCAGCAAAAACGTCACGTGCACTCACCTGCCCTAAGAGCTAAATCTGTCGAGCACGAACGTCACGTGTACTCATCTGCCCTAGGAGCTGAATCTGTCGAGCACAAAAGTCACGTGCACTCACCTGCCCTAGGAGCTGAATCTGTCTAACACCGACTCCACCACGAGCACCCACCTTCCAAACGGGCTGACTCTGTTGAGCAGGTAGAGCACCAAGGCCATCACGTGCACCCACCTGCCAAACAGGCATGAATATGTCGAGAAGTTAGAGCACCAAGGCAACCAAGTGCACCCACCTGCCAAACGGGCTGAATCTGTCGAGAAGGTAGAGCACCAAGGCCACCACGTGCACAGAGACCATCACCAGGATCCATAACGTGTTTCGAAAAGGTTGTAGAAAAGACACTAGAGTTGATAACCTTGGTTGCTGAAAGAAACAAGTTCAAAATCAGGTTATTTGAGCTGGAAGAAATGTCGGATATTACTCAAGATAAGGTGTTGAGAGTTCAACATTGGTGTTCAGGATCCTTGACAAGGTTCCTTCAGGATACTTGACAAGGTTCCTTCAGGATCCTTGACAAGGTTCCTTCAGGATCCTTGACAAGGTTCCTTCAGGATCCTTGACAAGGTTCCTTCAGGATCCTTGACAAGGTTCCTTCAGGATCCTTGACAAGGCTCGACGCCAAACCATGCAAAATGAGTGGAGATGTTCGATACTATCCAATGGACAGTATTCGTCATTAACCTACAGAAGATGTCACAATAGTACGATTTGATATTTGTTAACAATATAATACTTTTACCATGACTGTAATGTCACATAATACCTACTTTATTATTAACTATGAGATGCCATCTGTCAAATACGTTTTTCAATAATATGACACACTGATATGTTTTCTGCTGACTCTTCAGTTTTTACAGGATCGATAGTTCCATCCAATGACCTATACCAGTGACCTACTGAGCCATGACACATGGGCTCTTGACCTATTGCATTAAAAAATGATATCTGGTTTTACCCGATGACCCATGACTTATACCCCATGACCCAAGGACCCCTGATCAATTTCTTTTATCAATGATCTATGATTTTACCCGATGACCCACGATCTATACCACAAGACCCATTGTTACCTTTTTCTCGAGGATGGTGACCCCTTGGTACTTGAAGGGCTTGGAGAACTCTATGACCTGAGCTCGCTCAGGATTGATGGTGAGGGGCGCCACTATCATGTCGGCACCGTGTGTTTGGTTGACTAACTCGCCGATCAGGCCCGTCCACTCTTTCTTGGCTGCGGCGGCGGGAGAACAAGTAGAAGGGAACAAAGTTAAAAATAGTCACAGCTGACAAATCATAGAAACTAAATGCATCTCTGCATTAATTTGTCAAAGTCCTTCAAAATAAAGTTGGACAAATAACTCTGATAATCAAGTTAAAGGAGGGCACGCTAGGCCCTAAAAATAATTTAGTTGGATGAAATCTCCATCCTGAAGAAGGTGAACATTTGTGAACATTACAATTGTTTCACCTGTTTCTACTAAAGGTTATGACTGCATTACGTACTGGAAAAATTCTCATTGCATTTGCACTTAAAAAAGTACGAAAAGTGATGATTCCTCAAAGAATGTTTTTCTGTAGCTTACTCGAATTCTCCTTCATGACCAAGGAGCCGAACTCCCCGTCCGGACTGAGGGCGAGATCGAAGGTAAAGTTGATCCTAAGGGATAGTTTGATTAGAAGGTCCACGCAGTAACCGCTACAGCAGTAAAGGTTCTCGGCGTCCCCGGTGGTGTTGAACCAGGGGCACAGAACTTTGCCGTTGCCCATGCACTCTGCGGGGCTGTCTATGGGCTTGGTCACCACGAAGGGCTTCTCCTGTATGGTCAGCACCTGCAGGTACAAATAGGATGCCATCTTAGTGAGATAACCGTGAGAGGGATAACTGTAGGAGAGACACTGTAAGAATGATAACTGAAGGAGAGATAACTAAAAGAGAGATAACTGAAGGATAGATAACTGTAGAAGAGATAACTGTGGGAGAGATAACTGTAGGAGAGATAACTGTAGGAGAGATAACTGTAGGAGAGATAACTGTAGGAGAGACAACTGTAGGAAAGATAACTGTAGGAGAGATAACTGTAGGAGAGATAACTGTAGGAGAGATAACTGTAGGAGAGATAACTGTAGGAGAGACAACTGTAGGAGAGACAACTGTAGGAGAGAAAACTGTAGGAGAGACAACTGTAGGAGAGAAAACTGTAGGAGAGACAACTGTAGGAGAGATAACTGTAGGAGAGATAACTGTCGGAGATAACTGTAGGAGAGATAACTGTCGAAGATAACTGTAGGAGAGAATTATCTGAGCCTGAGATGCCCCAAATGCCTACCTCGAATCTCAATCACGATAGCAACTGCAAAAATGTGATGAAAGGAGTGGAGCTGTGAGGCCTCTCAAGAACCTTATCACGATGAAGGATTAGAAGCTGTGAGGACTCTCATGAGTCTTATTTCGATGAAGTAGTAGAGGCTGAGAGGCCTCTTAGGAGTCTTATTGCGGTTAAGGAGTAGAAGCTGTTAGGCCTCTCAAGAGTCTCATTACGATGAAGGAAAAGAAGCTGTGAGGACTCTCATGAGTCTTATTTCGATGAAGGAGTAGAAGCTGCAAGGCATCTCTAGAGTCTTATTGCGATGTAGGAGTAGAAGCTGTGAGGACTCTCAAGAGACTTATTGCAATGAAGGAGTAGAAGCTGTGAGGACTCTCAAGAGTCTTATTGCAATGAAGGAGTAGAAGCTGTGAGGACTCTCAAGAGTCTTATTGCGATGAAGGAGTAGAAGCTGTGAGGACTCTCAAGAGTCTTATTGCAATGAAGGAGTAGAAGCTGTGAGGACTCTCAAGAGTCTTATTGCAATGAAGGAGTACAAGCTGTGAGGACTCTCAAGAGTCTTATTGCGATGAAGGAGTAGAAGCTGTGAGGAAATTCAAGAGTCTTATTGCGATGAAGGAGTAGAAGCCGTTAGGCCTCTCAAGAGGGTCATTGCGATGAAGGAGTAGAAGCTGTTAGGCCTCTCAAGAGGGTTATTGCGATGAAGGAGTAGAAGCTGTTAGGCCTCTCAAGAGCCTTATTTTGATGAAGGAGTAAAGGCTGTGGGAAATCTCAGGAGTCTCATTGCGATGAAAGAGTAGAAACTCTGAAGCATTCCAAGAGTCTTATTGTGATGTAGGAGTAGAAACTGCAAGGCCTCTCAAGAGACTTATTGCGATGAAGGAGTAGAAGCTGTGAGGCATCTCAAGAGTCTTATTTCAATGAAGGAGTACAGGCTGTGAAGAATCTCAAGTTTTATTGCGATGAAGGAGTAGGAGCTGTGAGGCATCTCAAAAGCCTGATTGCGATGAAGGAGTAGAAGCTGTGAGGCATCTCAAAAGCCTGATTGCGATGAAGGAGTAGAAGCTGCGAGGCATCTCAAAAGCCTGATTGCGATTAAGGAGTAATATATTTTATGTTACCCATGTAAGCATTGACAATAAAGGGCATGGTCAAGCAAGTCGCCAAACGGCCAGCACATGCAAACTTGGTAACAGTTGTACTAGTAGTGATGTGGTTGTGACGGCACGATGATTCAAGGTCAGCGAAGCTCATGTCGTTTAGATAGTTTATAAGGAATAATCGTGTTATTTTTGTGTAGAAAGATTATTTTTTATTAGAATTTTAAGAGCTCTTTCTCACCAATCCCCCAATGTTGAACCAATTTTGGTGCTCTAGTGTAATCGGGTGGATTTTTCAACGTCTGATAAAATTGTAGGATGTTTTAACACGAGCGACTCTGTGCTGTGACCTTTCTTCTACCGGCCGTGACAAGGCGGTGACCAGTGATCAATCATGAACAAAGATAATATTTTGATTCCGTGGGACTCGACCACACAACCTAAAATTTCCAGTCACTTCCATTCATGGCATCTTCAACCTTGTCCAGGTACTCACCTTCAACAGCATCTCGAAAGAGGCAGAGTGTAGAATTCTCCTTCTCACCTTCAACCTGGTAGCAATCATTTATACCTGTGGTGGTTGGATTCTCCTTCTCACCTTCAACATAGTAGCAATCATGGATACCTGTGGTGGTTGGATTCTCCTTCTCACCTTCAACCTAGTAGCAATCATGTATACCTGTGGTAGTTGGATTCTCCTTCTCACCTTCAATCTGGTGGCAATCATGTATCCCTGCGGTTTGACCCTGATGTTTCCCGGCCAGACTATCTGGCTAACATCCACTTGAAGTCTCATTGACTCTTTAGTCTGGAGAGGCAGGCGAGGATGGAAAAAATCATGATAAGAAAACAGGTTGAGTTAGCTATTTCTAAATCTCATATTCGTACAACCTCGTTCAAAGTAAAAAATCATGATAAGAAAACAGGTTGAGTTAGCTATTTCTAAATCTCATATTCGTACAACCTCGTTCAAAGTAAAAAATCATGATAAGAAAACAGGTTGAGTTAGCTATTTCTAAATCTCATATTCGTACAACCTCGTTCAAAGTAAAAAATCATGATAAGAAAACAGGTTGAGTTAGCTATTTCTAAATCTCATATTCGTACAACCTCGTTCAAAGTAAAAAATCATGATAAGAAAACAGGTTGAGTTAGCTATTTCTAAATCTCATATTCGTACAACCTCGTTCAAAGTAAAAAATCATGATAAGAAAACAGGTTGAGTTAGCTATTTCTAAATCTCATATTCGTACAACCTCGTTCAAAGTAAAAAATCATGATAAGAAAACAGGTTGAGTTAGCTATTTCTAAATCTCATATTCGTACAACCTCGTTCAAAGTAAATTCCCAGTAAACGAACTGAATTCATAATTTATACAGATGTAAGGTAGGATATTTATATCACAAACCAAACAAGGTATTTCAAATATAATTCCTTGGATTAATGAAATAAAAATGCAGGTACTGTAGTAGGTAAAGATGGACTGCAGGAAGAAGAACTTGACGTACGATGCTCATGTTTTTAAAGAAGCGCTGTGGACTTTTTGGCAAACTCTAACAGATATTGTTCACTAATATTAATTGCAGACAAAGCTTAGGTTGGCATGCATGGTAATCAAGACAATTTCGAGTAGGTGTACCACCCTTACCATTATAATCATGTGCAAACACCATGCAAACTATGAACAATCCTAATTCACGTGCACGAACGACCATTCAGAGCACGATGCCTTAACTGATCATAAACGTACACCAAGAGTTTACTATCATTTATTCACCAATAATTTATTTATCACTAAGACTTGCACTGAAAAAGCTGACACCATTCACGTGGAGGCGTTTCAAAAAGCCTTGCACAGGATAAAGCTGTCATCATTCACGTGGAGGCGTTTTAAAAAGCCTTGCACAGGATAAAGCTGTCACCATTCACGTGGAGGCGTTTTAAAAAGCCTTGCACTGGATAAAGCTGTCACCATTCACGTGGAGGCGTTTTAAAAAGCCTTGCACTGGATAAAGCTGTCACCATTCACGTGGAGGCGTTTTAAAAAGCAAAGACGACGAGGACGCAACACAGGAAGGAAAACTTGCAAACGAATTCCTCGTTTGGATCTTAGTCTCGCATCTTCCAGCTGTTGATATAGTTATATTCCAGCTGTTGATAGAGCTATATTCCGGCTGTTGATAGAGTTATATTCCAGCTGTTGATAGAGTTATATTCCAGCTGTTGCTAGACCTATATTCCGGATGTTGATAGAGTTATTTTCCGGCTGTCGATTGCGTTATATTTCAGCTGTTGATGGAGTTATATTCCGGCTGTTGATAGAGTTATATTCTGGCTGTTAACCGAGTTATATTCCGGCTGTTGATAGAGCTATATTCCAGCTGTTGATAGAGTTATATTCCAGCTGTTGATAGAGTTATATTCCAGCTGTTGATAGAGTTATATTCCAGCTGTTGATAGAGTTACATTCCGGCTGTTGATTAGAGTTATATTCCGGCTGTTAATAGAGCTATATTCCAGCTTTTGATAAAGTTATATTCCAGCTGTTGATAGAGTTATATTCCAGCTGTTGATAGAGTTATATTCCGGCTGTTGATAGTTATATTCCGGCCGTTGATAGAGCTATATTCCAGCTGTTGATAGAGCTATATTCCAGCTGTGAGTTGAGTTATATTCCAGCTGTTGACAGAGTTATATTCCGGCTATTGATACGGTTATGAACGAAAAATATTATGTATACTATTTGTTTCACTGCACACGCCAGCCAACACAGAAAAAGTGTGCAAAATAATTTCGCTTTTATGTACAATATGAAACCACTCGGGATAATAATACAAAAGTTAGGATATTGTCGTTCCATTGATGAACGTACTCTTTCAAAGATTTGGAACGTCATTTAGCTAAATAATACAGGCGCTACTTGTCAGGACCAACTGATCCGGAAACTCTTGAAGGCAGGTCGCTGTAACTTTCAACGCAAATCTTACAAAACGACCGCAATTTTATCAATTTTCCAATGTACTATTATTTGTACCAAGATCTTATAATAATTAATGGTTTTGCGATGTTACTTAGAACCGTTATTTTTTGCGCCTGTGAACCGTTTTATTAGAACAGGAACACTAAGATTATTGTGGAGGAGGCGATTGACACCATCCGACAACGTGACTTATCCGGTACCGACTGATGGTCCCAAGAGACCGTGTGGTCCGATTCACATTTCACATTTTCCCTGAATAATTAGTTTAGCAAAAATGTATTTGAACTACGTGCTTGTTTTGGCAGGAATACCATTAGAAGGCCGATGTCGTTAAAACAGTTTAAAGTTCAGCCGGTCATTCGAAGTAAGGCGTCCAACGAATGGGTACTTTTTAAAAGGCATGCCTCCTCCTGCGCCCTCCTTTAATAAGCCTATTAGAAAAGCGGTTCGTGTATCATCGACTACAATCTATCAACCAATGATGGGCTGGATATAAAACAGCCCCATTTTTAAATGGAGAAGAGTTAAGAGGCCACTGGTGAGCTGTCACCGTGTGTCCGTATCTATAACATATATTGACTGATGTGTGCCATCATCACCGCAGTAGCAGTATATATATCAAACAGTTCAACCTGTTATGTCATCAGCTAGCCGTCGACTCTAGAAGCCCATGCTAATGACTTCTAGTCGTCGCATAGCCGTGGTGGCCCTACGCAGCTCCATGTCAGCAGTATCTTGTTAGGGAAATGAGGGCTGTTAAACGGGTGATAATAAATAAGTTTTCTTCAAAATAACTCGACTTCCTGGGACGGCAGAAATATTAACTGAGGAAGGCACTTGCCTTCGAATGTGTTTCGCAATGTTGTCGAAATGTTCTGAGTTTTATCTATGTTGTCGAAATTATCTAAGGTGTCGAATGATAGTATAGCGAAAACATGGTATTTCAGCAACTACGTAAATTTGATTGTCAGTAGAACGAGAACCTGGTATTTCAGCAACTATGTAAATTTGATGTTTAAAACTAGTTGAAACAACTTAAATAGATTGAACGAACTCAGCTAAATATGCATGACAGAAATTCATTGACAAGTGACAGTGCATTGAACTGTGTGATCTATTGGACATTTATTTTGTACATGTCGATAAATTACTACGCTATATTTTTTTTAGCTCCAACAAAACGTATACAAGAGTTAGCAAGCCATTCGTTGTGACATAACCGTTAAATAATTAACTAACAGGACAAGACGACGACCCAAACAGACGGAACTGGGCAGCATGAGATACGCCTCGTCAAAAAACAATCAAAACAGCACATGTCAACCTGGAAGATTCTGCGCAAAATTAAGCAAAATTTGATCTATAACACAACAAAAAAGTACGAAAACCAAGCCGAGATCTTAGGCGGTTGGTCGTCCTTTCACGAAGCAAGGCTCTTTCAAAGTCACAAAAAAGGAGCAAAACAAGCAGAACAATAGTAAATACTGTACAGTAAGGGGGGGGGGGGCATTGTTTACTAGTTTTCACGACGAATGCAAGGCAAAAAAGGGGTATGATGAATTGAAATTGAAGCCCAATTTTTTTTTCAGTCGCAGTACAGAGCTCATCAAGAGGAGGTAGTTCATAAGTTGATCAAATAATTAGACGTAAATCATGCCGTCATCCCCTTTTCCCTGCACCGTCACCGTTCATGACTATGTTTTCCTAACCTACTCATTCGCCAGGATACCCCTCATGAGCTACCAGTGTAAGGGAATGGGCTAATGTAGGAATAAATAGCATTTGGCTAGTTCCGTTATTATATGTTTGCCCCCGACAGCCGTGACCAGCAAAGTATGTTGGCCCCGACAGCCGTGACCAGCAAAGTATGTTGGCCCCCGACAGCCGTGACCAGCAAAGTATGTTGGCCCCCGACAGCCGTGACCAGCAAAGTATGTTGGCCCCCGAAAGCCGAGACCAGCAAAGTATGTTGGCCCCCGACAGTCATGACCAGCAAAGTATGTTGGCCCCCGACAGCCGTGACCAGCAAAGAAGAACGGACGTTGGGTTTCGTCTCAAAATAAAGAAAACCAACGGGAAGAATGTTAATAGCATATAACCCTAGAGCGATACTATTCATTGACAATAATAGCTGGATTACCATATGCTATTTAAGCCTTGAAGTGTTTGTCCTTTGGACACGTGTTCGTTAGTATGTAAAGTGTTTATCCTATTGAGGAGAGTTTGTCCTTCAGAGGAGGTATGTTTGTTGGAGGGTTGTTTAATTTGTGGAGTAGTGTATGGCCCTTTTGAGGAGTGTTGTTATGGTGAGAGAATGCTTGTCTGTTTAATGGGTGTTTGTTTGTTTGTTTGTTGAAGGAGTGTTTTAATTGTTCGACGAGTATTGTTATTTTTTATAAGGGTTTTTTTTGGAGGAGAGCTAGTCTTTCAGAAAAATGTTTGTTTGTTGAAGGAGAGCTTTATTGATGGAGGATTGTTTGTTCTTTTGAGAAGTATTTGTTTCCGGGAGGAGGTTTTATCCGATTGAGATGTGATTGCTGGAGTAGAGTTGGTTCGTTAGATAAAAATTTATGTATTGTCGGTGCACTTTAGAGAAGTGTTCATATGTTGGAGGAGGGTTTGTCCACTGGATATATTTTTTTTGGAGGTGTGTTTTGAAGAAGTGTCTGTTTGTTACAAAAATATCTGTCCGTTAGAGAAGCGATTGTTTGTTGGAGCAATGAGTTAGATAAGAATTTGTTTGTTGCGGGATTATTTGTTCGTTTCGGAAGAGTTTGTCTGTTAATGAGTGTTCATCCGATAGAGAAATGTTTGTCTGTGGGAGGAGTAGTTTGGAGAAGGGCTTGTTTGTCCGTTAGATAAGTGTTTGTTTGTTGGGGGAGTGTTCTAGAGAAGTTTTTGTTTGATGGAGTGTTTGTCAGTTGGCTAAGAGTTTGATTGGTGGAGAAATAATTATTTCTGGAGAAGTGTTTGTTGATTGTGGAGTCTGGGAGAACTCTTGTTCTTTGTCTGCATTGCCTAGTGGGTACCAGTTGGCTATCAGTTTATTTACAGACGCTTCCTAAAATAGATACTCCATGAAGTTGATAAACTTAATGAACTTCAACACCAGTGCCAATATCACTAGAACATGACAGGGATGATACAGGAGAGAATCACAACGCAAGAATTGAAACATTTGCTTTGTTATCAGAATAACGGATTGCAAGATTGCTTTGTGTAACATTGCATGTTTCTTCACCTATCAAAATTTCCTGACAGTGAAACCAAAAAACGTGAGAGTCCAGCGTCGAATGTACAACTAAACACCTTGATCAAATGAATGGGGTATTTACGAGGTATAGAGCACGTGATAAAAGATTTACCACCCGAAATGGAGAATTGGTGAAGCCACAGTCTGAAGGGCAAGGGAACTTTCTTACATTGTAGGGGACGGTGCAAGAGGGGGGAAGGCGTATGAGGACCTAACCTTAAACGTCATACCTGCCAGTGGACTACAGTAATGGTGAGGACTTGAGTGGATTGTATTTCTAGGCTGAGGTGTAAGGACTTGTAAGGGACGAGCATGTGACAGCGAAACTGCAAACACTACAGTGTTTTTGCTACTAAGGAAAGTGCGTGATCGGTGTGGGATTTATGTGAGATTGCTGCGAGTATGAGTGGGTCAGTTTGTGAGTGGATTAGTGAGTGAGCAAGGAATGTGGAGGAGAGGGAGAGAGCTATTACCTCCTCATCGCCCTCCTTGTCTACGCCTCGACTCCGGCCGGTTGACCGACCTCTTTGGCTGCCAGGCTAAATTAGGACAAGGGGACATTGAGCTCGAGGCGGCTAGCAGAGACTGAGGGGCAAAGTAGGCTAGAGCACGGACAGTGGGGGACGGAGGGGGCTAGAACACGGACGAAGGTGGCTAGAACATGGACAGATGGAGACGAAAGAGGCTAGAACATGGACAGTGGGGGACAAAGGGGGCTGGAAAACGGACGAAGGGGACTAGAACACTGACAGATGGAGACGAAAGGGGCTAGAACACGGACGGAGGGGACGACAGTGACCAGAAAAAATAAAAAACGGGTTGACGGGGGCTGGAGAACGGACAGAGGAGGACGAAAGGTGCTTGGATACTGACAAGGGAATGAAAAGTAGAGTATATGACTGCGAAACGCAAATCGAAAAGGACTGCGAAACGCAAATCGAAAAGGACTGCGAAACGCAAATCGAAAAGGACTGCGAAACGCAAATCGAAAAGGACTGCGAAACGCAAATCGAAAAGGACTGCGAAACGCAAATGGAAAAGTGATACGAAACGCAAATGGAAAAGTGATACTGTAGTTATATATTAGTGACTCTATGTTAATTGTGAAGATTTAGGATATATGTTATTTATGAAGGAATTATGATATATGTTAATTGTGTAGGAATTAGGATGGTAAGATATTTGAATCTTTTATCGAATGTATTGCTTAGAATGTTTGTTATTTGTTAGTGACTCAGACGCTGTACTTCTCTGATACTGTAGTTATATATTTGTGACTCTATATATATTATTTTGTGAACGATTTAGTGAAAGGAATTACGATATATGTTAATTGTGTAGGAATTAGGATGGTAAGATATTTGAATC